>JANHGO010001413.1:0-33469 GCA_024606505.1 Aquila spilogaster
ATTGTACTTCCTGTTCTTGTAGTACCAAATCTGTTTAGAGATTTAAAAGCAAAGGCTGTCACATTTGTAAGGCTGCCCACATCCCTCAGTGCCACATCCCTGCGGCTCTGGAACACCCCCAGAGATGGTGATCCTTGGAGATGGTGACATCCTTTGGAGAAGGGATTTTCCCTAACATCCAACCTGACCCTCCCCTGGTGCAACTTAAGGCCATTACTCTCATCCACCTTGATTGAGATGGGGCCAGACGAACTGGAGACCCCTTGTGTTAACTGATTTTTTCCATTCCTCTCCTTCTTTCTGAGAAGGAAACACTCCTGCAGAGCAGGTGATGTCTGTTCCTGCACCCAGCAAGCGCTTGGAGTCATTGGACCCCATTTTATGCACTCAGTGAAGGTTTCCCATAGGAGCGCATGTGTGAGCCTCCCTCTGTCACCTCTAGCAAGAAAAGAGCCGCTCACATCTAACAGCAGGAGACATCTCCTTCTCTACTGGAGACACAAGGGAAGGCAAAAACTGCTTTCCAAGCTGGGATGATGCTGGTGCGTGGAACAAACCTTTCTTCCCACACTGATTTTTCCTTAATTTCTTTGAGTTTCACTGTCCTTAATGGCTGTGGGTGCTTTCAGTGCTGCTTTGGCAGCTGAATGGTCTCTACAGCTCTCAGAATCATTACGGTTGGAGAAGACATCCGAGATGACCAAGTGCAGCCCCAGCCCATCCCCACTGCTGGCCATGCAGTGCCCCCTCCTGCTGCTGGCCATTCCCACTGGAGCAGTGCTACATGAAGAGCTCTGTGAGGAGTCCTGCTGCCTGCCAGTCCCACAGCACATGCACTGGGTGCCAGGAGCAGGCACGGCTCCCTGGGATGACACAGAGGTGATGCCCGGAGCAGCAAGTTCCTCGGTTCTGCCTCAATGTTCCTTCCGAGCAGGGCGAACTCACAGCATCCCAGCTCTTGTTTGCAGCCCTCAGAGAACGCCATTATGCCACTGGGGGTTTGGGACGTGCTGTACACGGTGCTGCTCCAGCTTGCATTTCACCCGCAGGTCACGCTGACACACACTCACCTCTCCACCGCTCTGAGTCACCTCTGTCCATCAGCTTCACTTAAACAGGAAAACGAGATCGAGGGCTCCGCAGTGTTTGCAGATTTCTCTCAGCTTGTTTGATTTTCCACCCCACACACTAAAAGCAGAGGGTTTGCTTTCTTTGCACAGAACTCCCTGTCCCTTCCGCGCTTTCCGAGTCCCCTCATTGAATTATTTACCTGCCGTGGCCAGGCGGGCGTTAAATATGTCAATGTTTGCCCATGCAAGCGCTCAGTCACCGCTGCGGGATGGGGCACCTGTGGCTCAGGAGCTCATCTGTGCCGCTCACGGCAGCACAGGAAATTGGCCGACACAACTCCGCTTCACCCCGCGCTTTTGTGATGATTTCAATTAAAGGCACTATTTTCCTGCTGAAAACTCCAGATGGTTCGGCCTCTGGAGCACGGGCATGGAAGGGCTCTGTAGGGCTTTAACTCTTTGCTCCCCATGGAAGAAGGTGCTGAAAGGTGCGCTCCCGGGCTCTGTGCTGAGGTCACCCCCTTGCTCAGCGGGTGGGGAAGTTAAAATGGGATGGGTTGGAGTGGAGAATACAGTTGGAGACTGCAGGGCCGCAGCAGAGAGCTGACTTTTATCAGCAGCACTGAATGAAGATTTGCTTTGGACGCACCTCTGGGTTTCACAGATATGGGCGTCACTGAGTCCCAGAATCGCAGAATCACAGAATCGTGCAATCACAGAATCCTTAGGGTTGGAAAAGCCCTCCGTGATCCCCAAATATAAGAGAAGATAAACGCTGAACAGAGAAATGCAGTTGTACAACAGAACCTGGGGGGGCCGGGGGGTTAATCACAGCTACTGCACTGTGCTGTCCTGCAGGGCATGCAGCACAGGGCCAGAGCCTGCAGGGTTTCTGCAGCTTGGAAGGTGCCCAGAAGCCCTGCACTGAAATGCCTGAGATATCTCAAGCGGCCGCTGGACTTCCGCGGTCCGAACTGCCAAGGGATCAGGAGAAGGGGAAGCCCGGATGTGGTGCTGCTCAGGTGTCAGCACAGCAATGAGGTGCTGAGCAGAAGAGGGGGACCTTCTTTCCCCCTTCAGTGATGTTCAGACCTCCGGGCGTGAAGAGGTGACATTCACACAGGATCGTGCAGATGGTTTCTGCTGCAAAACCTTTCTCCACCTCCTGATCCAAGAACTCATATAACTCCATCCCTAACAGCTGCTCCTCGCCTGAATCCTGCCCCCACGTGCTTACTGCAACCCAAGCAGGAGGACCCCAAAGCAGAAGGGCTGCCCGCTCCTCTGGGGGATCCTTCATTTAGTGCAGCTGCTCTGTGCCCCGGTCCTGCTGAGCTTTCCTTCCCAGAGCTACTTCTGGGCCTCAGCAGACGGCTGATGTGGAAAAACGTTACACCACAGCGCGGAGCTGCTGGTTCCAACGTGGTCAGCTGCCCCTCTGGTGGAAGCAGAGGACATCCTCCCAAGGAGGAGAGGACGTCCCTTCTGCGCTGCAGCGGGGATAGTTCTGTCCAGCTCAGCACAGCCACTGTGGCCAAAGAAAAGATGATCGAACAAACATGATCAAACAGCCTGCGCATGTCTGAAGCTTTCTGAAGCAGAGAAGAATGAGGGACATACGCTGCTTTTCTTCCTCCCCCTGTGCAAGAGGATCTCCAGGGTCTGGAGCAATCTTCAACCCAATGCTGCGTTGGAGAGACATGAAACCTTGGCAGCAACACATTTTGCTCTTGGTTTGAGAGCCGTGCCCCATTTGCAATGTGCCCAGTACTGCAGGGAGCAGCCAGAAACACCTCCACATCCCCATCCCTATCCCAATCCCATCCCTCTCCCTGCCCCAGGCTCCTGCTCTGCCCACACTGCTGAGCATCCTCACCTCTCAGTTCAGATCTGTGCATGGACAGGGCTCACTGTCAGTCCGTCACCCACCTCTGAAGGATCCCTCACCAGGAGAGAGGAGAAAAGCCAGAAGCGGTGCCCATAGGGTGATTTCAGGTAGCCATGGTGCTCCTGCTCTCCTGGATCGTACTAAGCCCTTTCCTTATTCCTTTGCCTATCTCAAATGAGCATTGTTTTGAACAGTTTATACAGGTTTTTCATGGGAGGACTGATCCTTCACCTCTCCCTCCCTTCCTCACCATCCTTTCTCACAGTCCATCAGATATTAAGCACTGACCTCTGCCCCATGCAGGAAATAGGATTAGGACTGGCTTAGCCTCAAACCATAAACATTTCCAGCAAACAGACTGATGTTGTGCCAAGCAGCAGCTGCGCTCCCCCTCATATGTGGTTCTGGGAAAGTTTTTTATTTAATGGGAGAATAGATGGATACCTCACATCCTTTCCTATATATATACACGTTCTGTGCTTCTGGGAAAAGGAACTAAGCAGGAAACCAGAAAGCACAGCTCTGTGAGAACACTATGCAAAGACTGCTGCTGGCAGCTCCATGCATGTGGGTGACTCGAGACACAAATCAGAGGGAAATACAAGATTCTGAGCGCATCTGGTGCAAGATAAACCCATCTTACACTATACAGTTGGCATATTATGGAGTTACTTTGATTCTGTCGATCACTGTTGAGTGCTCTATACTGGCTGCTGGAAGGCTGAGTCTGGTTCCTCATTCAGCCACGGCTGTGCTGGGTAACCCTGAGCAGTCATTTCCACCTCCAGGACATCTCCAGAAGACCCTATGCAGCCCCTTCCATGTGCCGATGCATGCTGCCATACTGCTCAGCACGCTGGCCTTGAGAGAACCCCCAAGCTGTGCTTTCATGTACATTCAGTGTACACTCATGTCAGAAGTGGGTCATCATCTCTGCATGTGCAGGGTAAGCAAGGAGAAGAAGTGTTCTCTTTGGCCGTTCCCAGGGATGACGCTGAAGTTCAGATCAGATCATTGCTTCCTCCTGTCTCAACGCAGTTTGTTTGCATCCTCCCAGCACAGGAGGCTGAACTGGCAATGCTGGCAACTGCTGGGCACGTGGGGTAAAGGATGTCAGAATCCCAAGGGAAAGAAACTAGAGGTGCCAGGGTGCATGACACATGAGCACGTGCGTGCAGCTTGGGCTATAAGGAAAGCAGAGGAAGAGAAACCGTGCTGTTCCCTCAGTCCAAAGAGATTCCAGCGTACGCCTTTTAGGCTCCAACTTATGCCTTTTCCAGACATCCTGTGGAAAAACAGGTCTGGAAGGACCCTGGGAGGATACCTCTCCTTTGCCCCGAGACAGGCACAGCTCAGCTGAAACCATTACTGAGAGATATTCAGAAAAATCATCCGTGGTGGCAACTGCACGCCCATGCAGCCCCACGCCCCTGTTCCTACACCCACCCCTTGCCTAACCTCGGCTTGCCTTCCCACCACCACAGCCCAAGACGGTGCCTTTGGATGTGGTTATTCCCATCTCCCTGCAGTGTCTTTCTGCATTGCTGCAGGACACTCTCTCCTCTCCCTGCTGCCTCTGAGACTCCACGCCACAGCATCTCAGCTGCTCAAACCCACCGCACCGTGTTTGACTGCTGTGCTCCTTATGGCCATCTGCCATTCAGCTTCCACTTTCTGATGTAAAGATGTTCCCTGTCTAAGGCTTGCTGGCACTGATGACCATAAGAACTATTCTACCGCATGAAACTAAAGGCCCCTGCAGCCTGCTGTCTCATACTGAAGAACGGCCATTAGTGGCCTTCAGAAAGGTTATTTACAATTGGTCCTTTCCACAGTGTGTATCCCAGAGGCTCATAATCAGCATAGAGGTTCCTGAACAGGAGACCACAGCTTGGCCATCATGTTCAGTAGAAACTGATGAATCTATCATGCATGAATTTTCTAACACCTTTTTGTGCGTACCCGTACTCCCATCTCCCACAACATCCGGTGGCAATGAACAGAAATGTTCTGTATTTATCTTCTCTTCCCTTTTCATCATCTGACGGACCTTTCTTGCATTGCTTTGTTGCCACTTCTCAGGGCCATTGTGTAACAACCCCATTTCTGCAGGATTTGGTCCACACCTCTGACCTTCAGGACGTTGGTTAGCTTCGATAGTGCCTCTGTATATTTTTGCACACGACACATATACAGACAACAAAGTATGCCAGGACCGGCTGGGTGAGCGTCATGAGGACTCGATGCACTGAGGCACAGGCATGGCTGTGAGGTGTACCAGCCAGCTGGGAGCAGAAAACTGCCTTAAGCCCGTGCTTGTAAATCATCTGCTCTTCGGTGCTGGAACCAGCTGGCGTCCCAGAATCATAGAATCGTAGGATGGTTTGGGTTGGAAGGACCCTTAAAGAACACCCAGTCCTAACCCCTGCCATGGGCAGGATCCCTCCCATAGCCCAGGTGCCACAGCCCCATCCACGGCCTCGGGCACCTCCAGGGATGGGGCACCACAGCTCCGTGCAGCAGTGCCGGGGCCTCAGCGCCTCTGGGTGAAGAACTTCTTCCCTATATTAACCTAAATCTAATCCCCTTCCACTCGAAGACGCTACCCCTTGTCCTGCCACCACACCCCGGACAGAGTCCCTCCCCACCTCTCCCGCAGCCCTTCCAGGCACTGGAGGACCACAGCGAGGTCTCCCTGGAACCAAAACCCGCGGCTCTCAGCATGGCTCCATAGCACAGCTGCTCCATTCCCTGAGCATCCCCATGGCCTCCTATGACCCTGTTCCAACCGCTCTGTGTCCTCTGGGCCCAGAGCTGAGCACAGCACTGCGTGAGGACCAGAGAGCGGAGCAGAGGGGGCAGTCCCCCCCCCACCCACTGCCACGCTGCTGTGGGGCAGCCCAGGGCACGGGCGGCCCTCTGGGCTGTGAGCACACGTTGTCAGCTCATGTCGAGCTTTTCAACAGCCAACACCCATCAGTCCACCTCCGCATGACGGCTCTCAGAGCATTCACTGACACTTTCGTTTGGGGTTGCCCTGACCCTGCTGCAGGACCCTGCCCTTGGCTTCACTGGGGGTGCGCTCAGTCCCACTGCCCGTGTTGCTGACGTGGTGCTGAACAGTGGGCAGTGCTGCGGCACAGCCTGGTTTCCTATTCCAGAAGCATCTCTCAGGTCCAGTGCCTGTTTTTACAGCAGATGCCTCAAATGAGAAAGGGGAAAACTATTAGATGAGCTCTGACGAACCTTGGTCTGGCAGGCACAGAAATAGGGGTTAACAGCGATTTCCATCTCACAGATGAGGTGGTAAAGATAGATTTATTACCATGAGACGTTTAGATATAACCGGCTTCTGGGACATCGGGGAGGATATCTGCTAATCTGTCTATGTTTGGCTTTGTAATATTGAGTTTGTTTTTATTGTGCAACACATTATGATTTTAATTAAACATTTCATGTCTCGCCGGTTATGGAAGAAGGACAGCCAGCACCGTTTCACCTCTGTTATTCCCCTGGAGAGATGCTGCAAGCACGCTTCTTGCAAAATTTATTATTATTTGCATTACAGATCCATTCTCACAATAAAAATGGTGTGTATTGCCAGTGTGCAGCAGCATTGCCAGGCATAAATCACAGGGAGCTATAAACACGTCGCCCAATAAACTATCGGGGAAAAAAAACTGTGCCTGCTGGGAGAGCATCATAAATGGGAAAGATCATTTACTTCACACACTATTTTCCATCGTCAGTCTCACGCTGTTTACGCACGGGCAGTCGGGCTCCGGCGGCTCCGATTGATTGGCTGCGAGGCCAGGACAGGCCAGTCCTCGGGGCGCCTTATAAGCCCTGCCCTCCCCACGCTGCGACCTGGGCTCTTCCCCTCCGCATCCAGGCTCATAAAGAACCCAGGCTCATAAAGAACCCAGGCCCCCATCGCAGCGCCTGGTGAGTACCTGAGCACTGAGGAACCTCTCCGCCACGCACACGATGTGCTCCTGCTCGTCCTCGCGTTGCAGTGTGGGTGGACACTGGGATGGGTGGGGTTGCGCATCCCAGTGCTGCTGGGGATGTGCACGCTGCTGGGAGGACGTGCGGGGCTGGGAGTGATGGGTGGGATGGGTGACTGCAGTGCCAGCAGTGCCGTGGTGCTGCCGTGCCGTGGGCTTTGTGCACGAACCGGGCTGCGCTCCCACTGTCTGTGGCCTGGTTCGGCCGGTGGGAATGGCACATTCCAGTTCTTGCTTTCAAAGCCAATGGGACTTTTGCTTTATGGGTGCAGCGTCCCCATAGTGCCTTCGTTAATCTGCATCGCTTCACAGAGGGGCTGAGCCCCAGCTTGGATGCCTGAGTTGGACACAGTTGTGAAAGTAACGAAGTCTCCTCTTAGGGAAAAAAAACCCCACAGATGTCTTGGGCTGACCCTTCCCCAGCCCCTGCACTTGCCAAGGCTGAGGCACCCCTAAAGCACCAGCACTTTGCTGGAGCTACTGGCAAAAACTGAGGTCAGAGACAGGCGAGGGGGGTTTTCCTTTGGGGGATGGAGAGGGGAGGAGGGCAGCACAGCTGGGATGTGCCCTCCATGAGGCATCTGCATGCCCACCAACCCCTTCCCTGGGCTCCGGGGTGCTGAGCAGGAGCACAGCCCTCTACTGCAGTACCACGTCTTTCTGGGCTGGCCAGGAACGCTGCTCAGGTGCTGCCATTAATCTTTCAATTCACGCCCTGAAAGTGAGTGTTGATTTCCTCATCAGGGCTCAGCTACAGTGTGAGAGGTGGGAGCGCTGTCCCACGATTGTCAGCTGGGACACGGATGTATACCTCTGTGTTATGTAGTATACATAGAAGTATAATTTAAGGGTGATACATATAAATGTACAAAAACATAGATGCGTGCTTATATATTTTATATATTCTAAGCATTTCGTACATTTCTGTATTTATGTTGTTTTTGTACACTCACATATACACACATAAAACATGGAGGGAAAAAAAATGGCCTGGAAGGAGATCCCTCTCTGTAACCCAAAGGAGTACACCATAAATCAGAACAGCTCAGAGAGCAGCAGAGTCAGGAAAGCCCATTTCTTTTAGTGTTGTGTAGCGTGGTAGGAGTTTCCAGTGCCTGACAAAGCCAGTTTTGCACGAGGGCTTTCCTGTAGAAGGAGAATCCCTGACAAACCACAGTTTGCTCATGAACAGTCCTTTCCCAGTGGACACTGTCTTTTATTCTATCCACTTCCATAATTCTGGCAAACAGTTGAATTCCAGTACTTCTGAGGGTCCTGGATGTCTGCCAGAGGCTGCTGGAAGGGAGGCAGACAGACAGGCATCAATGCCTGCACGCAGCTGTTTCTTTGACTTTTTCCCCCCATTCTCCAGGTGAGATTGGATTGCAGCAGATTGGTTCTCACTCATCAAGTGCTGTGGCATCGGCAGAAAGGGACGGCTCTCCCCTTAGGGAGCACCAAGCTGTCAGCTGGGACCCCAGGTCCCTCCGCACCTCTTCCTTTGCCAACATCGGTCGCTATCCATGCGACAGGAAAAGCACCAGCTGCCCTTTGCTGGACACGGCCAAAGCTGCCCCTTGCGCTGATAGGGTCCTCCTGAATCATAGGATCACAGAGTGGAGTAGATTGGAAGAGACCTTAAGGACGATCAAGCTCCAACTCCCCTGCCATGGCTGAAGTGTGGCTCTGCCTTCTTCCTCCCTTTGGCAGCTGAGCACAGGGTTACCTGCAGGCCAAGGCAAGTCATGAGGACGTGTGGCTGAAAAGAAAACAGAGCTGCCCTCCCTGGGAGAAACGAAATGGCTCTGGGGCTCTTCCTCACTTCCCATTGGTTACACAACGCTTTTGTCCCAGAGCAGGAGGATGTTTATCCTTGCTAAGCTTTGGGATTTACGGTTGTAAGCAGGCTGAGAGTTTAATGGACCTAAATCATATTAGGAACATAATAGACACATCATGGAGGATATGTGTGTTTATTCAAAAATGAACTGTGTTACAGTAAACCCTCGCTCATTATTCAGGTACTTTTTGACCTGCTTGCTTTGTATCCCACAGAAAGTATATTAAGACTGAAGCCACAAATATTTATTTTCATTAATTAGCTCTTGTTTTCCACCTCCACTGTTTTTCCTCATCCACACCAACAGTCTTTCAGTCACAGAAGGCACAGAGAGAGCTCAGGAGCACCATTAGCTTCTCCAGCATCTTTGGGTGCATTGTCTCTCATGCAGTATGGAGGGCATTGAGATGGTTGAGTCCTACAGGAGGACTGAAACCTTTGGTAAGATCGTAGCTCATTGGAAAATTCAGGTGGGAGAGAACTTCAGAAGGTCTCCAGTACAATGTCCTGTTCAGAGCAGAGCCAGATAGAAGGTCAAGAGAAATTGCTCATAGCTTTATCCAGTTGGGTCTGGATTTCCAAGGATGGAAATCGCACCAACTCTTTGGGCAATGTGCTCCAATGTTTCACCATCCTCATGGAGAAACAGTTCTTCTCATATCCAGTTCAAAATTACCTTATTTTGACTTATACCTTTTGTTTCTTATCCTTCTGCCACTCATTGCTACAAAGAGCCTTCCTTATAGCCTCCCTGTGGGTAGCAGAAGGCTGATGTCACATCCCCATGAAGCATTCTCTTCACCAGGCTGAACAAAGCTCTTTCTTTCTCCTCTCATCCTGGGACCTCTGACCCCAACCATCTCAGTGGCCTTCTTCTGAACTCACTACATCAGAATCCTGATAGGTTTCTGTAAAACCCTCACCCACCTCATACTCCTTTACCCTGTGTTAAAACCCCACATCCCCCGCGTCCTTCCCCTCTGATTCTCACTCAGAGATTTTCCATAGATGCCTCCCAAGTGCCTCTGAACCTATAACTTCTTGTTCATTTGTCTGTTCTTGATAAAAGTCACAGACACTATATGAGCAGGGCACTATATCACAGAATCACAGAATTGAAGGGGTTGGAAGGGACCTCAAGAGATCATCGAGTCCAACCCCTGTGCCAAAGCAGGTCACACAGTAGGTCACACAGGTGGGCATCCAGATGGGTCTGGAATATCTCCATAGGAGACTCCACCACCTCTCTGGGCAACCTGTGCCAGTGCTCCATCACCTTTACTGTAAAGAAGTCCTGCGTGTTAGTACAGAACTTCCTGTGCTCCAGTTTTAGGCCATTACTCCTTGTTCTATCTCTACACATCACTGAGAAGAGCCTGGCCTCATCCGTTTGCCTCCCACCTCCCTTCAGATAAACACTGCTCAGATCCCCTCTCAGTCTTCTTTTCCCCAGGCTGAACTGACCCAGGTCTCTCAGCCTTTCCTCCTATGGGAGATGCTCCAGGACCTGTAGGTCCTATCCTTTGTGGTCCTCCGCTGGACTCCTTCCAGGAGATCCCTGTCTTTTTTGAACCGAGGAGCCCAGCACTGGACACAGTATTCTAAATGTGGCCTCCCCAGGGCAGAGCAGAGGGGGAGGATCCCCTCCCTCGCCCTTCTGGCCACGCTCTGTGCAATGCACCCCAGGTCCCATTGGCCTTCTTGGCCGCAGGACACCCTGATGGCTCATGGTCACCTGTCATCCACCGGGACCCCCAGGTCCCTCTGCTCAGAGCTCCTCTCCAGCAGCTCATCCCCCAGCCTGTACCGATGCACACGGTTGTTCCCCCCCAAGGTGCAGGACTCCACACGTGCTCTTGTTAAACCTCATCAGGTTTCCCTCTGCCCCACCATGCAGCCTGTCCAGGCCTTGTTGGATGGCAGCACGGCCTTCAGGTGTGTCAGCCCATCCTCCCAGCATTGCCACTGCCCCACAGCTGCAGCACTGCGTGGGGTTGGTGTGAGCCAAGCGTGGGACCCATTGGCTCCAACCCAGCACCGCGGCCGTGATCTCGGTTCCCACTTCCCCCACAGCCCTCCCCCGGGTGGCAGTGCTGCATGGAGCACTGAGCTCCGCTTTCCCCCTGTGCTCCCTGAGCTAAATATACCGGGCGGCAGCTGGCCCCGCTGCTGACATTGCTGCCTCCCATAGGTCAGTGCTGCGGGACACGGAGCTGCTGCAGCACGGGGACAGCTGGGGGTGGCTGTCCGGGTGCTTGGCTCAGCCTGCCCGCTGCAGGGCCGGGTGCTCGGCTGTGTGCTGGGAGCAGGCTGCCCTGCTGCTGTTCAGCGTGCCCTCGGGGCTGCTGGGAGCTCAGGGAGTGAACCCTGCCATTCACCGCAGCCTGTTTGCAGACTGCCTTTTCTTTTGCATAAGTTGCTGGTCTGAAATGCATGGACCTGTCGGAGCAGCAGCGCTGGTGGCAGTGAGCTGCAGTGCTTCCTACAATGCTCCCTGCAGCGCTCCATGCAGCGCTCCATGCAATGCTCCATGCAATGCTCCCTGCAGTCTCCTTGCAACACTTCCTGCAATGCTCTGTGCAGCACTCCATGCAATGCTCCATGCAATGTTCCATGCAGCACTCCCTGCAGCGCTCCATGCAGTGCTTCCTGCAGTGCTCCCTGTAGCCCTTCCTGCAGTCTCCTTGCAGCCCTTCCTGCAATGTTCCCTGCAGCTCTCCCTGCAATGCATCCTGCAGTGCTCCCTACAGTCTCCCTGCAGCACTCCCTGCAGTGCTCCCTGAAATGCTCCTTGCAGCACTCCTTGCAGCGCTCCATGCAGCTCTCCATGCATTGCTCCCTGCAGTCTCCATGCAGCACACCCTGCAATGCTCCCTGCAGCACTCCATGCAATGCTCCATGCAATGTTCCATGCAGCACTCCCTGCAGTGCTCCATGTAGTCTCCCTGCAGCGCTCCTTGCAGCGCTCCTTGCAGCGCTCCTTGCAGTGCTCCCTGCAATGCTCCATGAAGCACTCCATGCAATGCTTCCTGCAATGCTCCCTGCAGTGCTTCCTGCAGTCTCAATGCAGCAGTAACTGCAATGCTTTCTGCATTGTTCCCTGATATGCTCCATGCAGTGCTCCGTGCAGTGCTCCATGCAGTGCTCAATGCAATGCTCCATGCAACACTCCATGCAACGCTTCCTGCAATGCTCCCTGCAGTGCTTCCTGCAGCACACCCTGCAGTGCTCCATGCAATGCTCCCTGCGGCGCTGGGGAACAGCTGCTGTCCCATGGGCAGCACGAGCTGCTGCTGTGCTCTGAGATCCCATCTCAAACATGATGACCATAACTTTGCTGTTCTTCTTTTTGCCCCATTGAGTTCACGTTGGTTCCGCGGTGCTGCTGAGCTGCGTTCAGGGGGAAGTTACAGTCCAGAGAAAGGTCTGCTTTCCCCAGGGCCCAGGGTACATCATTGGTAGTGCGCTCTGTGCAGTTCTGTGCTGAAGGCAGTGTGATGTTGGTGTAACAGGAACACCTGTGGGTAATGCTTTTGTTACCCTTTCCATTGCCTGAGAACCCAACGCTGCTTTTTGCCCTGCGTGCTTTCGGGGCCCAGCTTCAGGTGGAGGTGCATGCTGCTTGCTGCTGCAGCACGCTGCCCAGAGGGGTGCAGGGCAGGAGCTCCCACATCTCCTCTTTCTGCTTCCTCTTCAGAAGCAGCTCTGCTTTTGTTTCTTGCAGCTGCAGTATGCACAAGTACCGACCTTCCTTGCCAGCACCTCTGGGTTCATGTGTTTGTTGTACAGCTTCCTGCTGGCAGGCCCTCCAGCATCGCCACTTCCCCCGGTCACAGAATTGTTAAGGTTGGCAAACTCCTCCAGAATCATCAGCCCAACCACCAGCCCATACCTGCTGTGCCCACTGTATAAGGGAGTGTGTGTGCCAGGTTGTTCCTGGGTTTGTAGCTCGTGCTTTCCCATACCCATTGGGTGGTCTCGCAGGTCTCCTAGCAGCGTGCTGAGTTCCTGATGCATTCCTTCAGGCCACACTCCTGTTCTCAGGGCGGTGCCTGTGCTCTGTGCACAGAGGGAGCAACAGCAGAGAGCCCCTCAGTGCCATTCGTAGCACCAACAGCGCTCGCCAGTGCTGCCATCAGTGGTGGGGCTGTGCCACCACAGTGCTGTGACAAGCTGTCAGCCATGGGGATCACAGGGAGGGCTGCGGGTGGGATGGTCTGCAGTGCTTCTGCTGCTGGAAGGGTTAATCCAGTGCTGCTGCTGTTTCTTCTCCTAGTTCTTGAGAGAGGACCTCAACTACCATGACCCCACCGTCAAACACAGCACTTTCCATGGAGAAGACAAGCTCATCAGCGTGGAAGATCTTTGGAAGGCCTGGAAGACCTCTGAAGGTAAAAAAAAACACAAAAACAACCAACCCAACCAACACGACCCAAACAACACACCCAAACAATCCACCCAACCAACCAACCCTCCAAACCAACCCACCAAACCAGTCCAACCCAAGCAACCAACCCACCAACCAATGCAGCCAACCAACCCACCCTACAAACCAACCAACCCACCCAACCCACCAACTCATCCCAACCCAACCAACCCACCCAACCCAACCAACCAACCCAACCAACCCACCCAACCAACCCACCAACTCAACCCAACCCAACCAACCAACCCTCTGAACAAACCAACCCAAACCAACCCACCAACCCAAACCAACCAACCAACCCAACTCAACCGAACCCAAACCCAGCAGCCCCCCCCTAAACAGCACAGGCAGCCGTGCAGAATGGAACAAGCAATGACGCTCTGAGTTTCATATGGCACTGTGTCTGTGTGCACTGATTTCTGCTTTGCTGCCCTTTGAAAGTCACTTTTCCACCTTCCTTCTTTGGGCACTTGTGGGTTTTGTGGCTTACGGTGCTTTTTCCAGCTCTTAGTGCAGGCACCTGAGTATAGGGGCAGAAGTACGAGCGGTTTCATTTCTCTGCCCCTATAAACGTGTGTTGAAATAGAGCCACGTGCTGCCCTATGCAGCTCCTCCTCGAGACACCCAGGTTCAGATCGTGTCTTACGGGGCAGCAGTGTCCTACATACGGAGCCGAGCTCTGTGGCACTTTGTCTACAGATGGAACTTCCCTTGGATGTTTGCTGAACCCCAGGGGCAGCCTCGTGTAGGGGAGAAGTCCTAAACCCAGGGGTGTCCCACGTGCGCTGGGCACAGCAGCTTGCGCAGGGATGGGGAAGTTCAGTCCCTGGTGGGAAACTCCCTGACACTGCTGAACCGGTGAAGAAACCTTTGGGTTCATTGCTGCTTCGTGGCACAGTTTCACTTTCTCCCCTGTCGGGATGTTAGAACTCCCCCCGCCGTCCTGCCCCGTCTTTCTGCTTCAGATACTGTCATCTCCAGCTCTGGGCTCTGTCTCAGGAGGGTCTGAGGCACTTCTGGCCTCATCCGGAGCCCGGGTTGGGCAGCTGAACTGGAGCTGTAGGAGCAGCTCATGGGGGGCGGGGGCTCCGGGTGGAGCTGTGCCAGCACCGGAGGTGCACCCGGGGCACACGTGTGCTCCTTCTGCCTGCCCTCCTGTCCACGCGTACTTCTACAGCACGCTGAGTGCCGGGGATTCATCTCTCGATGCGTGTGGCTCTCGGAAGCAGATCGTCTGTGGGTGGGATGCTGAGCGGGGGGAGCATCCATCCCTTCCCATGGAGGAGCGGAGCACAGGGGCTGGGCAGGTTGGGGAGCGGGGTGCCCAGGGCTGGGAGCAGGTCAGGGGGCAGGGCGCCTGGGGTCAGGTGAGCAGTGTGCCCAGGGCCGGAGCAGCACCTGTACCCGGATCAGCGGCAGTTCTCATAACCTGACATTGTCAGAACACGCTTCTGGGATCTCTGCTAACTCATCCCAGGCCTTGCGTGGCTCCCAGCAGGGAGCAGAGGCTCTGGCGTTCTGCCCTGGCTCTGTTAGAGCTCCTCCTGGCTCTGTCTGCAAGGCAGTGCCTGGGCCCTGGGGCATGGCTCCTGCTGGCTGCTGCTCCCAGCTTCCATCCCAGCACCTCGCTGCAGCGCAGGAATGGATTTCCTGCAGTTTGTGGGCCAGGGACGGTAGGTACGGGGAGTTTCCTTAAGCTGGGGCAGTTTGCTGACGTGTCTGTGAGTCATCTCACAATTCTGCTGGGAGATGACGCCTTCCTTTGAAGCCCTCTGCCAAACTGCTGGCCCTCGTCCTGCCCGTTCTGCCTTGCTTCTGCTGAAGGCGCTGAGGATGGGGGGTATTCTTCATGCCTATGGGGCAGCCCCCAGGCTGGGCACCCCACGCCCGGGCTCTCTGCCTTTCCCAGGGATGCTGCCGTTCCAGCTCCACGGGCGTTTTCCCTTTGCTGAAGGCAGATAGGTGTACCCGGTGGAGTGACCATCCGTGCTGCTGCTGCTGCCGGGATGGGCTCAGCAGTACTAACGCTAAGCTGCTCGCGTGCTTCCTGCCCGCAGTGTACAACTGGACGGTGGACGAGGTGGTGCAGTGGCTCATTACCTACGTAGAGCTGCCGCAGTACGAGGAGACCTTCAGGAAGCTGCAGCTGAGCGGCCACGCCATGCCCAGGTCAGTGCTCAGCGCCGTCCCCCGCTCCTGCGGGATCGGTGCCGGGGGGAGCGGCGGAGCCGAGGCGGTGACACATGCGGTCCGTCCCCGTGCACGGAGCCCCGGGTGATTCCTGCCCCACCTCAGCCTGGCTCCGGGAGTGCGGTTGTGCTGCTGCAGGGTGGTGTAGGCTGTAGGTGGGGGTGTGTTGGCTGTGCTTCTTGCAGTAGGCCAAGGAGCGTGGCTGGGAGTGCTGCCGTGCTGGCTTGCACACCAGGCATCATAGAATTGTGGAACCATAGGATTGCTCGGGTTGGAAAAGACCTTCAAGGTCATCGAGCCCAACCTCAACCAAACCACGCTGCCCTAACTCCAACAGCCCACTGCTATGCCACGTCCCTGAGCACCACATCCAGACGGGTTTTAACACATTCAGGGATGGTGACTCCACCACCTCCCTGCGGAGCCCATTCCGGTGCTTCACAGCCCTTTCTGTCCAGAAGTTCCTCCTGATCTCCAACCCGAACCTCCCCTGGTGCAACCTGAGGCCGTGTCCCCTTGTCCTGTCACTGCCACCAGTGAGAGGAGCCCAACCCCGCTCTCACTGCCATCACCTTTCAGCTATTGCAGAGAGCAGTGAGGTCTCCCCTCACCTCCCCTTCCCCACACCAAACAGCCCCAGCTCCTTCAGTCGCTCCTCATAGGGCACATTGTCCGGGCCCTTCCCAGCCTCGTTGCCCTTCTCTGGAGCTGCTCCAGCACCTCCGTGTCCTTTCTGTACGGAGGTGCCCAGAACCGAACACAGACACGAGGTTGGGCCTCACTGGTGCCGAGTACAGGGGAGGATGACTTCCAGTGCTGCTCACCGCCCCACTCCTGGTGATGTGAACCAGGATGCCATCGGCCTTCTTGGCCACCCGGGCACAGTGCTGGCTCACATTCACCCACTGCCCATCGGCACACCCAGGTCCCTTTCTGTCAGGCACTTTCCAGCCACTGCTCCCCACGCCTGTAGGGTTACCTGGGGCTGTTGTGACCGAAATGCAGGAGCCGACCCTTGGTCCTATTGAACCTCACACAGTTCGCCTCGGCCCATCGATGCGGTCCATCCAGGTCCCCCCGCAGTGCCTTTCTACCCTTGGGCAGATCGGCACTCCCTCCTATTGCGGTGTCATCCGCCTGAAGCTGTACAGAGCTGGAGCAGAACAAGTCCAGGCGGTGCCCCGGCTCTGCCCACGCTGCCTTTGGAGCTCATTGGAGTCACGCACTTCTCTCCTTCCTTCTCTGGCACTGAAGCCGGGGCCGCCGCTTTGTAATGGATACGCATCTTCTGCACCGGCAGCACCATCACTTGGGGGGCTGTCTTTCTTCCCCGCTGCTCTCTGGTCCTCCTCGTGGTGCTTCTCTGCCCGTAGTTCCCCTGTGATGGGCGCTGGATGCGGGTGGATGTGAGCGTGCCCCCTCGTTGCGTTTCGCAGGCTCGCGGTGAACAACGCGACCATGATGGGGACTGTTCTGAAAATGACCGACCGGAGCCACAGGCAGAAGCTGCAGCTGAAGGCTCTCGACACTGTGCTCTTCGGGCCTCCCCTCTGTAAGTAGCGCAGCGCCGCAGAGCCCGTTGAGGAGCTGTGTCTGCTCAGCATCGCGCGGCGGAGATGCGCCTCCGTGAGCCGGGCTTAGCGCCGGGTGAAGTCTGCTGGGCGGGTGCCGCTGGGCACAGCGTGCAGCGGGTCGGTCTGCTCGGGGCCCGTCCCGCAGCTCCGTTGCTGCGGGCGCTGCAGCCGGCAGGCGTGGGCCGTGCCGCCCGCGGGGACCCCGTGCCTGCAGCGTTGCTGTTAGCACGGCTGGAGGGATGGGAGCGCTGTGCCGCAGGAGGGGCCGATGCGGTGCCGGTCGTAGGCGGCTCTGATGGTTATCTGTGCAGCTCCGGGTGCTCCTTTGCGTGCGTGTGGTGGATCTGCGTGCGCTGCCTGCACGCCTCAGCCCCCTCCCCCTGCGCTCCTTCCCCCTGAGCCCATGGAGCAATAGGTTTGGAGTGAACGCGGCGGCCTGGCTGCAACGTGTGGGTAGAGAGCTGCCACGGGTTCGATTGCTGACAGCCGCAAGGGTGTGCCATCGAAAACAGTGCTCCGTGCTCCCTCTGCCCTTTGTGTGGTGTTCCGGGCATCTGCTGCTGCTGCTGTTGTAGCCCCAGGTGGGATGTGCTGTGGTCTGCATGGCACAGGGATGTCAGCCACCTCCCAGGGAGGCTGGGGCTTTCCCAGTCCTCCCTCTGTGCCTTGCCCAGCACTCAGGGGACGGAACCATGAGGAGTTCAGGGGACAGAACCATGAGGAGTTCAGGGGACAGAACCATGAGGAGTTCAGGGGACAGAACCATGAGGAGCTCGTGGGACAGAACCATAGAATCATAGACACATTTGAGTTGGAAGGGACCCTTAAAGGCCATCTACTCCAACTCCCCTGCAATGAACAGGGACACCTACAGCTCCATCAGGTGCTCAGAGCCCCGTGCAGCCTGACACCGAATGTCTCCAGTGATGGGGTATCCACCACCTCTCTGGGCAGTGCTCATAAAGTGCTCATGGGACAGAACCATGAGGAGCTCAGGGGACAGAACCATAAAGTGCTCATGGGACAGAACCATGCGGTGCTCGGGGTGGTTTCCTCTTCCCATGGAGCTGCATGGGGCTCTCTGCTCCTGCGCTGCCTGCACCGAGGGTTAAATCCGGCCCGGTTCGTGCTGGCATGTCACAGCACTCAGGAGGAATTTGGTTGGCAGCCTCACAGGCTCCGTAATGGCAAAGTAAATTGCTTTTAATGGCTTCGGATTAATGGTTATTCTCTGTGTCTGAGGCACTCCAGGAGCTGCTGGGCAGCTGTCCTGGCACGTACCACGAGCTCCGGTCGTGCACACAGCAGCGCAGTGCTGATGTGCAGTGCTACCGGAGTGGGTTTACCTCCGCTTTATTACAGTGGGAGCTCAGCTACCGGCGGTAGTTCCCTATGGTTGCAGAGCTGGTGACCTTTGCGGCTGCAGAAGCAGCTTCTGCTCGGTGACAGATGTAGCGGTCCCGGACGCATTGCTCTCATTGTTGGTCGGTGAAGGTGAGAGCGAAGCTCCCGGCAGCGCAGTGGGGCTCACAGGAGTGGGACTGAAGGGTTTTCTGCTCACAAAGGTCCTCTGGTACCCAGAGCTGTGCCCATCCCAGAGCTGTGCCCATCACAGAACAGTGCCCATCCCAGAACTGTGCCATCCCACAGCTGTACCCATCCCACAGCTGTGCTGTCCCATAGCTGTGCCCATCCCAGAGCTGTACCCATCCCAGAACAGTGCCCATCCCAGAACAGTGCCCATCCCAGAGCTGTACCTATCCCAGAGCTGTACCCGTCCCCTAGCTGTGCCCGTCCCAGAGCTGTACCCATTCCAGAGCTGTACCCATCCCAAAGCTGTACCCGTCCCAAAGCTGTACCCGTCCCAGAGCTGTGCCCGTCCCAGAGCTGTGCCTGTCCCAAAGCTGTACCCATCCCAGAGCTGTGCCCGTCCCAGAGCTGTGCCCGTCCCAAAGCTGTACCCATCCCAGAGCTGTGCCCGTCCCAGAGCTGTGCCCGTCCCAGAGCTGTGCCCTAAGCTTCTCCTATTCCTATGCCTGAAACTGCATCTGGCCTTGTTAGTGCGGCAGTGCTGCAGGGCTGTGCTGCAGAGCTGTGTTTCAGGGCTGTGCTGCAGGGCTCTGATCAGGGCTGTGCCACAGTGCTGTGCTGCATAGCTGTGCTGCAGGCCCGGCCTGCTGTCCCGCTGCCATTTACACCCCTGCTGTGGCCTTTGGCTGAGCTGCAGCTGCTCCTCTGTCCTCCCAGAAGCACAGCGAGGAGCTCCGTTTTGAGTGGGTTAATGGTACAGAGAGCTCCTGTTGTGGAAAAGCGATAGCAGTTGGTGACACGTGCGGTATTTGGTCGGTTTTAGTACAAAACGTAACAGCCGTTCCTCGTCCTTTCTCCCTCCTCTTTGTCTTTCCCCGCCTGGGACGCGCTGTGCCGCAGCCTGCGTGCATGCAGGGCCGAGCATGGCACACCCGTGGGCTGTCACCGAGCAGCAGAGCGTGCAAGCAGGGCAGGGCGAGCGAGCTTCAGGTCCCCTGGGTTTCATTCACCGCTCCTTGAGTCGCATAGAGGAGTGCGAGGCTCAGAGTGACTGCGGGCAGCGGGCGGCCGCCGAAGGGCTCTCTGTTACCCATGCGTTGCGTAGCAGCCGGGATCCATTCAGGAGCTGCTGGCGCTGGGAGCAGACGCTGACCTCCAAATGTAGAGTGGAAGGAGTCGGAATGATGTACGTGCAGCACTTTGCCAGGAGCTGCTCCTTGCAAAGAGGATGTTGTGATAATCCGTCCGGAACGGGAAGTGGGGCCAAAGCGGATCTTGGTGATGTTGTTAGTGTTGAAGTGAGTGTTTGCAAGTGAGTGTTTGCAGGGAGAGGCGGAGCTGCTGCGTGGTGCTGGGTGCTGCAATCAGCTGCTGTGTGGTGCTGGGTGCTGCACTCAGTGCTGCTGCGTGGTGCTGGGTGCTGCACTCAGTGCTGCTGCTGCATGGTGCTGGGTGCTGCACTCAATGCTGCTGCGTGGTGCTGGTGCTGCACTCAATGCTGCTGCGTGGTGCTGGGTGCTGCACTCAATGCTGCTGCTGCGTGGTGCTGGGTGCTGCACTCTGCTGCTGCGTGGTGCTGGGTGCTGCACTCAGAGCTGCTGCTGCGTGGTGCTGGGTGCTGCACTCAATGCTGCTGCTGCGTGGTGCTGGGTGCTGCACTCAACTGCTGCGTGGTGCTGAGTGCTGCACTCAACTGCTGCGTGGTGCTGGGTGCTGCAATCAGCTGCTGTGTGGTGCTGGTGCTGCACTCAATGCTGCTGCTGCGTGGTGCTGGGTGCTGCAATCAGCTGCTGCGTGGTGCTGGGTGCTGCACTCAGTGCTGCTGCGTGGTGCTGGGTGCTGCACTCAATGCTGCTGTGTGGTGCTGGGTGCTGCACTCAATGCTGCTGCGTGGTGCTGGGTGCTGCACTCAATGCTGCTGCGTGGTGCTGGGTGCTGTACTCAGCTGCTGCGTGGTGCTGGGTGCTGCAATCAGCTGCTGTGTGGTGCTGGGTGCTGCAATCAGCTGCTGCGTGGTGCTGGGTGCTGCACTCAGTGCTGCTGCTGCGTGGTGCTGGGTGCTGCACTCAGTGCTGCTGCGTGGTGCTGGGTGCTGCACTCGGTGCTGCTTTGGGCCGTGGCCTCGTGCTGCTGCTGCGGGGCAGGCGGGCACACGGGGTGCTCTGCTGTCCCCCCCCAGGCAGGGTAGAGCAGAGCAGCACTGCTGGGACAGGGATGCGGTTTCCCTTCTCCCTTACATCCATGCACCCACGGAGATGGATGCAGTGTGTGCATGCTGGCAGCATGCAGCCCCATGCAGACCATTGCAGACCGTTGCAGGCTGGCAGGGGCTGGGCAGAGGGCTCTCAGTGACAGGTGGCACTGGTTGCTTCTCAGCAATACATTCGCTATCAAATCCCGGAGGGAAACATTGCTCATATTGAAAACAAACAAACAAAACCACATCTGTGTCCTAAAGGAGGTGATAACGCATCTCTGTGAGCCGTGTCGGCGTTGCCAAGCGGTGGTTTTTATTGAACCTCTGTTCATGTATTTCTGATGGAGGACGGGTGCTGTTTCCCTATCTTCTCCTGCTCGTGCAGGGGTACCCATGCGCTCCGGAGGCTGCAGCAGCAGTTGTGCTGCCACGTGTCCTCCTGCAGCACCGAGGAATCCCTCTGCTTTGCTGTGTTTCTCCATTGCTGTTGTAGCTGCACCTTGCACCAAATGCATCGCACGGCCTCGCACGGCCGCTGGGAGCAGCTGCAGCGGGGATTCACTGCTCAGCATGAGGCCTGAGGTTACGTCTCCCTGTGCTCTTCGGGCTCCAGGACATCACCATCCTTACACGCTGAGCGTCCGTTCCGTCACGTCAGTTTGTTTCTGTAAACGTGGGATGCTTTGTTTCTTTACATCTGCTCTCGTTCTGGCTCATGTGCCCTCCGCTTCTTGGCTTCCCCTCCTTCCCCCACCAGAGCAGCGCTTCCTGCCAACCACCGGTGCCAGCACCACGTTGGTGGCCCCGGCTGTGCCGGGAGCTGCTGGGAGCTGAGCAGGGCTGGGATGGGAGCAGGACTGGGAAGTAGGACCAGGAGCAGGACTGGGAGCAGGACAAGGAGCTGGGATGGGAGCAGAGCTCGGATGGGAGCAGGACTGGGAACAGGACCAGGAGCAGGGCTGGGAGCAGGCAGAAACAGGAGCAGGACCAGGAGCAGGCAGGGATGGGAGCAGAGCTGGGAGCAGGACCAGGAGCATGGCTGGGAGCAGAGCTGGGATGGGAGCAGGACCAGGAGCAAGCAGGGATGGGAGTGGGAGCAGGAACAGGGCTGGGAGCAGGAACAGGACCAGTAGCAGGACTGGGAGCAGGCAGGGCTGGGAGCAGGACTAGGAGCAGGCAGGGATGGGAGTGGGAGCAGGAGCAGGACCACGAGAAGGGCTGGGAGTAGGCAGGACTGGGAACAGAATCAGGAGCAGGGCTGGAATGGGAGCAGGGCTGGGAGCAGGCAGGGATGGGAGCAGGACCAGGAGCAGGGCTGGGAAGCAGGCAGGGATGAGACCAGGCAGGGCTGGGAGCAGGATCGGGAGCAGAGCTGGGAGCAGGCAGGGACAGAAGCAGGACTGGGAACAGGCAGGGCTGGGAGCAGAACCAGGAGCAGGGATGGGAGCAGGACTGGGAGTAGGACCAGGAGCAGGGATGGAAACAGGCAGGGATGGGAGCAGGACCAGGAGCAGGCAGGGATGGGAGCAGGACCAGGAGCAGGGATGGAAGCAGGCAGGGATGGGAGCAGCACCAGGAGCAGGCAGGGCCGTGGGAGAGGCGGTGACAGCACACAGGGTCAGGCTGCAGCGCTTGGACACAGCTCAGTGAGGGCAGAGGATGTCACTGGTAATTAAGTCCGTGTAATTGGGATGCAGAGAGGGGTCGGGGCCTGTGTGTGTCATGTGCTGCTGGGGGGACGCCAGCCTTGAACAGCCTCATCTTTTCCCACTTAGGGCGCATGGCAGTTGTTCTTGGCTTAGAAGAGAAATGCATCGGAGAGCCAAGGTCAAACACGAGGCTTTTTCTCCTCACAGCAGATTTAGTGCTCTCGTTGCTATTAAGCATCTGCTTTTCTATCTGCTTTTTGAAGCTGCCTTCATGGGATCGTGGCCTCATTTCGAGCTGCGTGGACAGGAATTAGTCTGGATTCTGCCTTCTTAGGGCTTTTCTACTTCAGCTCCGTGGAGCTGGCAGGGATTTGTCACAGCACGGAGCTGTGCATGGCAGGGATTTGTCACAGCGTGGGGCTGTGCACGGTGACGGACCTGGCGTGCCACTGCTGCTGGGGCCCTCCTGGTGGCTGTGCACCTGAGCCCTGACCTGCACTGGGGTTTCCTGGCAGCGATATGGGTGTCAGTGAACGTCACGTGTGCTGGTGCTCCATCTCAGTGGGGCGCACGGGGATTTCATGGAATCACGGAGTCACGGGATCTCAAAGGCTGCAAGAGCCCTCCAGGAGCCCCAGCACAGCCCACCCCACCGTGCCCACTGCCCACGACCCCCAGTGCCACATCCCCACGGCTCTGGGACAGCGCAGGGACAGTGACCCCCCCCCCGGTGGCTGTGCAGTGTGCAGTGCCGGCCGCTCTTGGGAGGAGGGGTTGTTCCTAACACCCGAGCTGGGCCCTCCCCTGGGATTTCTGGGGCTATAAATACTGTTGGTGCCCCACGGCTCCGCATGGCAACGCGTTCATGTAGGACCGGGAGGCGCTGCGTACTCCTCAGCAGTGTCTTCACGCTGCAAGAGGACGAACTCTCGTGCCCTTCCGTGCACGTTTTACATCCGTGGGCTCCTCACAGCACTGCGGAGAACGGTGGAGCGGGAGGAACGGACCCATTCCGTGCAGGGAACAGACTGGTGCGGCAGCCGTCCTTCCCACTGCGGGGACAGCACTGCCCCACTGTGCCCCTCTGTCCCACCGCCCCACTGTGCCCGGTCAGGGATGCACACCGGCACTCCTTGCCCTGTGCCAAGCTGATGCTGTGTGCCCCGAAAGCCCTGAGGCGCTCGCACCGATGGAAAGGAGGGGAAGCGAAGGCCCTGCGCTCGCTTGGTCATTTCGGGGGAGGATGCTTTTTGGTTTGGGGTTTTTTTTCCCCCCAAGGAAGTTGTGTTTTAAGGAAGGAGAGGTGAATTCAAGGCCCTGAAGGGCTCTTTGGTCTGCATGAAGATCAGCGCACGTGGAGCAGGAATGGAAGTGGAGATAAATTGAGATCTTCCAACTCACAGCCCACCCCGGTCCTGCTCTGAAGGGGTTCAGGTCTGGGAGCAGCTCATGGCCGTGCTGCTGCTGCCCTATGGCCGGGAGGACCCCTCTGCAGCATCAGCCCTCAGCCCTGCGCCAACCGAGGGAGGAGGGGTCCAATCCCTGCACAGCACCGCTCCCGAGCCCCAGGGTACCCTGACGTCGGGGGGATGCTGACATTGGGTTTATATGTCCCATTTAAGGCCACCCGAGGCAAAGAGACGACGTCCCCGTGTGGGGAGCCCTGGTGCTCCCGGCACAGCAGCGTTTCCTTCTCTTGCAGTGACACGGCACAACCACCTGAAGGACTTCATGCTGGTGGTGTCCATCGTCATCGGGGTGGGCGGCTGCTGGTTTGCCTACATCCAGAACCGCTACTCCAAGGAGCACATGAAGAAGATGATGAAGGACCTGGAGGGCCTTCACAGGGCCGAGCAGTCTCTGCACGACCTGCAGGAGCGGTAAGCGCTGTGTGTCCCCCCATGGGCCGCTGGCTTTCCTGTGGGTTGTCGCCCATCGGGATCTCACACCGCGTTTCACAGAGCCATAGCATCACAGAATGGCCTGGGTTGAAAAGGACCTCGAAGATCATTGCGTTCCAACCCCCCTCGTGTGGACAGGGTCACCGAGCACTAGAGCAGGCTGCCCAGAGCCACGTGCAGCCTTGCCCTGAATGCCTCCAGGGATGGGGCATCCACAACCTCTCTGGGCAAACCTAACCATAACCCTAATCCTAACCCTGACCCTGACCCTAACCCTACCCAAACCCTAACCCTAACCCTGACCCTAACCCTAACAACCCTAACCCTAACCCTAACCCTAACCCTAACAACCCTGACCCTAACCCTGACCCTGACCCTGACCCTGACCTGTTCCAAGGGTTTGCTTTGCAGCTCCCCCCTGAGCGCAGCCTGGGGACCTGAGCCCGGGGACTGCCCATGTGCGCTCCTGTTTCGTTTCCGTGCTGTTTTCCTGTTATCTGCCTGTGCGTGTGGTTCCCGTTCTGCTCTGACTGCCATCGCTGCTTCTCAAAAGCCATTTTATGGTCAGGAGAGCCGGACCTGCTGCCAGCAGCACGTGGCAGCGCCTTCCTTGTGGTGGGAGTTCAGTGCATGGGGGTGAGGCAGCAAATTGAGCACCGCCACCTCACCCGAGCGCTCACACTGCTCCCGGTGCTGCTTTGCCAGCTCTGTTTGGAGCACACTGCCTTCTCACACAGCTCCTTCCCATCCACTTACATTGAATTCTTGGGAGCAGGGACGTGCGGGTGGGTTCCTTCTGGTCCGGCTCATACAGGAAGCACATCGGGACTTCCCCATAGCACACAGAACTGTGATGTAGATCTGTACCCCGCTGGAAAAAGAACCTCTTAAAGGATGGGAAGGAAACCAGTTCACCTGTTGTCATCCAGGCTGAGCACCGTAGGCTCTGACCCACAAAAAGCTGCTACAGCACAAGCAATCGAGCGAGGAATCACGCGTCCCCGCCTGCTTCCTTTGAGTGCCGTGACAGCAGTCCAGCACGGATTCCTGCAGGAATGGGAACAATTGGGAGTGTTAAACAGGAGGAGGTGAGCTGCAGGCACTCGGGCCAAACCCTGCGCCCGTTGGCAGCCCAGGCAGGACGGCTGCGGGGAAGGAAGGAGCGTGCCAGGCTGCGGGACGAAGATTTCTAAGGGTAGACGTAGCAGTTTGACAAGTAGCAGAGCACGGGAGGCCTCCAGCTGCTTCAAAGCAGTTCACATGGAGCACTGAGGGTTGGCCTTGGTGACGTTCCCCACGGTGAGCACTGCGGGCAGCAGCAGTGCCAGGGCTCAGCACGCAGCCCTCGGAGCACTGCGCCCTGGGAAGGCTGCTGCTCTGCCTGGCAGCCCCTGGCAGCCGTCCGTGCGTGGCAGATGTCTGAAAGCCTTTCTGTGCCCGCAGCGATCGCATCGGTTGGTATCTGCATGGGCAGAGGGTGCTCAGAGGAGTACTGGCGTCCACGTCAGCGCTGCAGATGTGTGAGCTGCTTTCTTTTGGGCTTTTGGAGGGTTTTCCTGCCCGCCTGCAGAGGAGCGGCTTCTAATCCACAGCACATCTCCCAGAGCTTTGCATAGTTCTGCATCACAGCCAGGATATATTATCCCGGACAACCGGGGAACCCCCCCTGGTGTGCAGCTCCTGCAGCCGCCGCGCGCACCCATGGGTGCCCATGGCACCGTGCAGGACTGGACACGGCCGGGGCTGTGCTGGGAGCACCTGGCAGAGCAGCAGTTGGGCCTGGGGAGCTCAATGTGAGCTCAGCACCAGGTGAGGAGGCACCAACCTCAGCACGGAACCACAGAAGCGCAGGGGTTGGGAGGGTTGGAAGAACCTCCCTCGCTCTGCCGGCCGCCGTGCAGTGCACCCCAGGTCCCGTTGGCCTTCTTGGCCACAGGGCACCCTGCTGGCTCATGGTCACCCGTTGGCCACCGGAACCCCCTTCTCCGCACAGCTCCTCTCCATCAGCTCAGCCCCAATCTGTACTGACGCTGTGGTTGCTCCTCCCCAGCTGTAGGACCCTGCTCTTGGCCTTGCTGAGCGCCCTCGGGTTCCTCTCCACCCAGGTCTTGAGGATAAAATTCCTATGAAAGGAGTTCTGCATCACAGCACAGGGGGATTTCTCCTTTAAATAGAGATATTTGGGTGGTTTGGAATTCTTACGGCCCAAGTATGGGAGAGCTTTAGCAATGAGCTCAGGGCAGAGAGCGTGGGTTTGTCTGAAGACGTGGAACGCCTTGGCAAAAGCCTCTGTGAACTGGGAAGAAAAACAGCGGAGTTTCTCAGCAGAGCTGTAAATTAACTGTAAATAAACCTTTTCCAAGAAGAGAGCCAACATCATGGCTGCGGAGAGCCCACATTTGTTGTAAACTGCTGCCTGCGTGCCAAGGATGAGCCTGTGCAGCAAGCGTCTTGGGCTCTGCATCCCTGCTCTGTGCTCTGCTCATGGGCTCAGTGCATCCTTGCTGTGTGCTCTGCTCATGGGCTGTATGCATCCTCGCTGTGTGCTCTGCTCATGGGCTAATTTATCCTTGCTTTGTACTCTGCTCATGGGCTGTATGCATCCTTGCCCTGTGCTTTACTCATGGGCTCATTGCATCCTTGCTCTGTGCTCTGTGCATCCTTTCTCTGTGATCTGCTCATGTGCTCAGTGCATCCTTGCTGTGTGCTCTGCTCATGGGCTCAATGCATCTCTGCTCGTGGGCTCAGTTCATTTTTGCTCTGTGCTCTGTTCATGGGCTCAGTTCATCCTTGCTTTGTACTCTGCTCATGGGCTGTATGCATCCTTGCTCTGTGCTCTGCTCATGGGCTCAGTGCATCCTTGCTGCGTGCTCTGATCACGGGCTCAGTGCATCTTTGCTCTGTGCTCTACTCATGGGTTCTGTGCATCCTTGCTGTGTGTTCTGCTCATGGGCTGTATGCATCCTTACTCTGTGCTCTACTTCTGGGCTCTGTGCATCCTTGCTCTGTGCTCTGCTCATGGACTCAGTGCATCATTGTTCTGTGCTTTACTCATGGGCTCATTGCATCCTTGTTCTGTGCTCTGTGCATCCTTTCTCTGCGCTGTACTCATGGGCTGTATGCATCCTTTCTCTGTGCTTTACTCATGGGCTGTATGCATCCTTGCTCTGTGCTCTGCTCATGGGCTGTATATATCCTTGCTGTGTGCTCTGCTCATGTGCTGCACACGTTTCCCTGGGACGTGCACGCTGCAGGCTCAGCGCTGACGATTTCCTTTCAGCACGCGGAGCTTTCTCCTCGTCCTTCCAGCTGTGGTGGCTGTTGTTACCAGCACAGCACAGACGGGCGCGGGGCCGATGGGGCAGCGATGGTCCTGCTCCGCACAGCTCCCGTCTCCCTGTCCCGCAGGCTGCAGAAGGCTCAGGAGGAGCACCGCTCGGTGGAGGTGGAGAAGGTGCACCTGGAGAAGAAGCTGCAGGACGAGATCAGCATCGCCAAGCAGGAGGCGCACCGGCTGCGCGAGCTGCGGGAGGGCACCGAGAACGAGCTGAGCAGGCAGAAGTACGCCGAGCAGGAGCTGGAGCAGGTGAGGGGCGGCCCGTGGTGCGTACATGCACGGCACAGCACACCATGGGGCAGCACGCAGCCCATCGCTGCTCCCCGCCCTCTGAGCAGCCCGGCGCTGTGCTGCTCGTAACGCGCTATCGCCTTTGCTTCAATGCTGTGTTTTGTGGAGGAAAAGAGCGGAGAATCACAGAACGGTTCGAGCCTGGAACAGATCCCTGAAGGCCCCCGATGCCCTGCGATGGGCAGGGACAGCCCCGGCTCCATCAGTGCTCGGAGCCCCTTCCATCACATCCCTGTAGCGATCGGCAGCGCTGGGCAGCCAGGGGGGAGAGGCAGTGGCTGTGGGGCTGCCCCACGGGGCAGGAGCGCGGCCTGGCATGCAGCTGCACCCCCCCCAGCTGCCTCCAACCCCCTCCAAACCAGCAGCCCTCGGATTTCTCCTTTCCATTTGTGGGTTTAGGAGAGACGTGGGGCGACTTTGCTGTTCCTGCTGTATTCTCCTGGCCAAAGGAAACTCCCAACCAATCTGGGTCGGAACCTGTGCGGGTTAGAGCTCACGTGCAGCAGTTGGAAGCATTCGTTTTGAATTTAGACTGCGTATGTCCCTGTGCATCCCTAAGCTACACACTGAAACGTGGAGCTGGGAGGGTTTTGTGTGCGATGCTGACAGCAGTGCTGCGCGGGCAGAGGGTGCGTTCAAGTGGCACTGGAGGGGTAATTCATCTCAGGTCAGAAAATGGATTTCCAATGCGACATCTGCAAACCCAGAGAGCCCCAGTGAGGCTGGAAGGGAGGGGGGGAAGTAAATGGCATTGCTGACGGCGCAGCAGGGAGCGATGGGAGGTGTGGGAGCTGTGCCTCACAACCACCTGTTGCCCAAACCTGCAAAGCTTTAAAGCCCAAAGCACAGATCCAGCTGCCACCCAAGGGGAGATTCTGGTCTGACCTTCACTTGCAGATCGGTTTCAAGTGCAATGGTGTGAGGCAGAGCCGTGCACCCTGCTTGCAGGCTGCCCTCAGGTGTCTGTGCACCCCAACCCGGCTGTGTCCCATCCACTCCACCTCCACAGAGCAGGAAGGAGAGGAAACAGGAGCCCAGGGCTTATGCTGGATGGGGGGAGGTCGGTGCTGGGCCACCAGGAGCCGCAGGGTGCTGCAGCTCAGCGTGGCAGCGGCAGCAGGGTTCCTTCCTCCCCTTGGTTGCAATGAGAGCAGCTCCGATGCCCGCAGGCTCCCGTGGCCGACTTTGCTCTCTCGATCCAAGCTCCACCTCTGTCACACGGCCTCTCCACAAACGCGCTGAGCTCCGTTTCGGTGCAGCCCTCGGGTGTCTGTGCTCACCCGTGCAGCGGTTTGGGGCCGTTCCGTGGGGCACAGAGCTCTCCCCCGTAGCCCCGAGCCTTCCTGCCCCACGTGCTGCTGGCTCAGCGAGGGCAGTCTCATCCATTCCATGTGCTCTGCCCTTGGCACCCGATAGGAAAGCTGCAAAGCCAGAGGTGACTTAAGCTCTCTGTTGTTTCTCAGAGGCCTTCGTGAGGGATGCCTCGGGAGGGTGAGTACTGCCGTCATCCCCCTGCCCCCACCGTGTGCCTGTAACACAGTCACCATCCCAGTGACCCCAGACACAGTAACCCATCACTCCCACTGACCGTGGAACTCTCCCGGCGTTGTGGTCCCGCTGGGTGTTAAACCGGGACCGTGTTCTGCACCCGTTGATTCTTACCACTAAAATGGTTTGGTGGGGTTGGGAGCTCCTGGAGCGCAGCGCGTGGTGCTGAGAGCACAGCGTCCAGGGCCGGGCTGTCCTGTGCTTGGCATCGCTTCGTGAACTGTCACGTCGTGGTCAGAACGGGACCTTAGAGGTCATCACGGGGGAGCGCACACCACAGAACCTCTGTTTGTGTTCATTCCCCCTTACGGACGTGGTTGTGTGAGCAATGCTGGTTCCATCCACATCCCAGCTGCTGTCTGCTGCCCTTCCCCTGAGCCCTCAGTACATTGTGTGTCTGAGCACAGCCCCGCTCCGCAGTGCCAGAGCTCTGCATTGGGCAGGGACGGGGCTGCAGCCGCTCCGGGAGCAGCCCTGGGTGCTGTGCTCACTGAGATGGCCCTGCACACGTGGATGGCACTGTGAGTAGCACCGGGTCTGTGCCTCCAACTCACTGCTCCCCATCCCCCGCTGATGCAGCAGGAGCAGTGGGCCGGGGCAGGCGAGGCACAGCGAGCCCATCCGCTGCTGTTCCCTTCCTGGCCCCGGAGCACATGCTTTGTGTCACAGTGTCTTTGTCGTCTTGCTCCAGTGCAAAGCTGTCTTCTGACAGACTGCCTCTGCTCAGTGCGAGGGAAGGAGGGGCTGTGAGCTGAGCGGGGCAGCAGGCAGCACATGGCATGCAGCATATGACATAGCACACGGCATGCAGCACACAGCACAGCAGGCAGCACGCTGCATGCAGCATATGACATAGCACACAGCAGGCAGCACGCTGCATGCAGCATATGACATAGCACACAGCAGGCAGCACGCTGCATGCAGCATATAACATAGCACACAGCAGGCAGCACGCTGCATGCAGTATATAACATAGCACACAGCAGGCAGCACATGGCATGCAGCATATGACATAGCACACAGCAGGCAGCACACGGCACAGCAGGCAGCACACTGCATGCAGCATATAACACATAGCACACAGCAGGCAGCATGCTCCATGCAGCATATAACACATAGCACACAGCAGGCAGCACACGGCATGCAGCACACAGCACAGCAGACAGCATGCAGCACACAGGAGGCAGTAGACAGCATGCAGCACATAGCAGGCAGCATGCAGCACGCAGCACACAGCAGGCAGCATGTAACACATAGCACATAGCATGCAGCACAGAGCATATAACACGTAGCACATAGCATGCAGCAGACTGCAGGCAGCATATAACACATAGCACACAGCATGCAGCATGCAGCATATAACACATAGCATGTAGCATGCTGCAGGCAGCATATAACACATAGCACATAGCAGGCAGCAGGCAGCATGCAGCATATGACACATAGCATGCAGCAGGCAGCATATAACACATAGCACGCAGCAGGCAGCATATAACACATAGCACATAGCATGCTGCAGGCAGCATGCAGCATATGACACATAGCACATAGCACATAGCATGCAGCAGGCTGCAGGCAGCATATAGCACATAGCATGCAGCAGGCTGCAGGCAGCATATAGCACATAGCACATAGCATGCAGCAGGCTGCAGGCCCAGCACAGCACTGACTGTAGTGCTGTGCATATCCTCACCTGAACCACTTCTCTCGGGCCATAGGGCTCTGTCAGCTGCGGGGATTGCAGCCACTGTGGGGCACAGGATCTGCCGGCAGTGAGCAGCATCAGTGAGGCCTGGGGAGGAATCAGAGCTGTAAGGATCTCACCTTTGGGATGCAGGCGGAGCGCAGCAGGATGCTCTGAGTGCCCGGCCCTGCCCTGCTCCGTGCTGCCTGCTCACTGCCAGCAGCTGCTCAGCTCCTCCTGACCGCAGCTCAGGCTGTGAGCGCGGTTAAGGTGTCCGGAGTCTTTTTCCCTCTTTCTCTGGTGCTCCCAAGCCCTGCGCTGCCGGCTGCTGTTCCCTGGTAGGACCTCTGGAGGAGTGCTGTGCAGGTTATCATAGAACCTTTCGATCCTTAAGGCTGGAAAAGATCTCCACCATCTCCAGCCCACCCCACTGTGCCCATGGACCGTGTCCCTCAGTGCCACATCCCTATGGTTCCTGAACACTCCTAGGGATGGTGACCCCCCCCTACACACACACACACTCCCAGGGCAGCTGTGCCACTGCATTGCCACTCTTTCCAAGAAGAAATTGTTCCTAATGCCCAACCTGACCCCACTGTTGCTCTGGACACACTCCGGGGCTTCTGTGTCTTTCTGGCAGTGAGGGGCCCAACGCTGAGCTCAGCACTGAGCTGCGGCCCCAGCAGCGCCGTACAGAGGGTTGGTCACCTCCTGCTCCTGCTGGCAGCAGTGTTTCTGATGCAGGCCGGGATGCCGTTGGCCTTTTGGCCGCCTGGGCACACTGCTGGCCCATGGTCGGCCCCAGCTCCTTTTCCTCCCGCAGCTTCCAGCCGCTGCCCCACAGCTGCAGCGCTGCGTGGGGTCGGTGTGAGCCGAGCGTGTGGGACTCAGTCCTGGCTCTGTTGGCCCCCATTCCATCGATGCACAGCAGCAGCAGCCGTTCCCCTCCCATAACACCGCACCGGTTCCTCTCCGCAGGTCCGCATGGCTCTCAAGAACGCCGAGAAGGAGCTGGAGTCGCACTGCAGCTGGGCTGCACCCGAGGCCCTGCAGAAGTGGCTGCAGCTGACGCACGAGGTGGAGGTGCAGTACTACAACATCAAGAAGCAGAACGCGGAGAAGCAGCTCCTGGTGGCCAAGGAAGGGGTGAGCATCTCAGCGTCCTGCTCCGAGGCCTTCCCCTCGCTGCCCAGGGGGAGGTTTGGGATGGAACCTGTCCAACGTGTTCTGTGCCTCCTCACCATGTGCACAGTCCCCGTTCTCGCTGTCCTACATGCACGGGCAGCGCAGTTTCTGGCGCACACGTGAACCGTGGCAGTGAATCACCCTCTCTGTATTCCCACTTGGTCCAAGTTTTCTGTGCCAGCTGAGAGCTGCAGGGATCTGCCGTAACACGCATCGGTCTCTGTGGACGGGTACAGCGACCAGAGCTGGCAGCTCATGCTGGTTTGCTTCCCCCCGACTTCTGCAGAGCCGTAGGGCCGGGGGGCACAGAGCAGTGGGGCACGGAGCCCCCTGGGCTGGGGGGGACACCCTTCTGTGCAAAGACATCCCCCACTGCTGGCACAGCAGCTGCAGCGCTGTTCCTGTCCCAGCCCCTCCAGGGTGTTCTCGTCCAGGAGGAAACGTGAGGTCCTCTCCTTCCTCTGACCTTTCTCCCCGTTAACGTTCCAGGCTGAAAAAATCAAGAAGAAGCGCAACACTCTGTTCGGAACGTTTCACGTGGCCCACAGCTCTTCTCTGGACGACGTCGATCATAAGATCTTAACTGCAAAGTGAGTATCTCCTCAGGTCCTCCCCGTCCCTGAGCTCCTCCCCAGCCCTCCCGGGGAAGTGCCGCTGCCCCCGCTCCCCACGCACTGCGCTCATGGATGCGCTGGACCCGCTCCCATCCACCGATGCCCTCCGCGTGCGTGCGCGACCGAACCGTCCCGGTGCTGGGAAGCCGAGGGCTGCGGCCCCGCAGTCGGCTCTCCCTGGGTGTTGGGGTTCCAGCTTTGCGGTGGGGGCTGCAGGAGGAGGAGCTGAGGCAGCCGGCGTCGTGCTGCAGCGCCCGCCCTGTTTGCGCCCCGCTTGCAGGCAAGCGCTGAGCGAGGTGACGGCGGCGCTGCGCGAGCGCCTGGAGGGGACCGGCGTCGAGTTCCGGGAGGCCCGCATGATCCAGACCGGCGGCGGCCTGGCCTACGAGCTCCGCGGGCGAAACGGAGAGGGTCGATCCCGCACAATCAAGGTCTCGGCCTCGGGCCAGGCCCTCGACATCAAGTGACGCCCGACCCGGCCGGTTCCTCCTGCCCCCTGCGGTTGGCCGTCACCATCGAGAGCAGTTCCTCGTTGGTG
>JANHGO010001414.1:0-34383 GCA_024606505.1 Aquila spilogaster
TGCCAACTGGATTTCACCCCATTCACCACAACCCTCTGGGCTTGTCCATCCAGCCAGTTTTTCACCCAGTGAAGAGTGCACTTGTCCAAGCCATGAGATACCAGTTTCTCAAGGAGTATGCCATGAGAAACAGTGTCAAAGGCCTTGCTGAAGTCAAGGAAGATAACATCCACAGCCTTTCCCTCATCCACTAGTTGGGTCACCTGGTCATAGAAGGAGATCAGGTGGGTCAAGCAAATTAGATTAGATTAGAGCAGTGCAGGCCCACTGCCATTCTGTGGGACAGAGTAGGGCCCAGGTGCTTGTACAAAATGAGAGCCAAATGAAGGGTTTTCTCTAAAGCTACTTTAGATTGGTGGAAATCCTCCCACTGACGGCAGTGGCCTCGGGATCAGACCCTGAATCTTTGCATCTTGCCTTGAACAAGCCTGAGTCTTTTTGAACCTGGGGTCATCCATGTTATCCTAAGAATTTGCCAGTATTCCCAGCCCTGAAATGACCTCTGCTTTCCTCCTGCCTGGTGGTTTCCCTCCCCAAGATAACTTTATCATGAAAGTCCTTTTCCTCTGTGTTTCCTGCAGGCACGGAGGGACTGCTCTGCGGGAGTCCACAGCCACAGCCCCTTCTCCTGGGGTTGCGCAGGCTGAATTTGGTGGTGTTGCTCTGAGTTCCCTGGGGCAAGGACTCTTGGCTGCTACGTGCCAGTACTGGGTTTAGGCTCATGGAGTCTTGCTCGTGGCTGCTATTTCCGATTTCTTGGTCACAGCTTGGACTCATGAACAAGGCAAGCAGAGCATAGGGAAGGAAGAGGGCCATGATGCACTCACCCTGTCCAATTTCTTCTTCAGCAAATGGACAACCTTAGCCAGCAATTCTTTGCTATTGAATCGGATGTTGTATTTTAATGGAGAATATAGTAACATTGCTCATTGCCATACATTTCCCATCATCAGTCTGAAATAGAAAACTGATTGATATGATCAGTATTTGACTGGCAAAGCTGTAATATCACCAGCTGAACCAGAAGCACTTTCAGCTCAGTGGCAGAGTCCTTTCTTAATGTAGCTATACAATACTTCAAAAATATTTGCAATGGATTTACTTCCAGTTGGATCTAAATCCTACAGCAAACTCTAGATTTATTACCTCTATCGTGTGTAAAATACCTTCTTTATACGTCACATCAGCTTCCTTTCAAACCAGATGGTACTTACAGTTTATGGCGTACTACATTATAGTCATTCACCATCATACATATTGTGTTCTTCCACGGCTTTAAATGTTAAAGGACACCTTTCTGCCCTATTTGAAAGGAGGGGGAGAGCAGAAAACCCATGTATTAGCAAAATTGCTGTCATTTATTTCATCACGTCAAGGCAAGTATGGTTGAAATAACCAATCTATTATATGAGAGGTAATACATCTTTCATTATTTGCTGCTTGCTATGGCAAGCCACTGGCTCAGCACATATAGACTTATGGATTTGGTACATGGAAAGCTATAATGAATGTGCAGTTGCAATGAGCAAAATTAATGCTAATATTTACTGCTCTACAGCGATTGCTATGTATCAACTGTTTCCCCCTCCCTTCCTATTTGCCCCCTTCTGTACATGCAGGCAAATGTTCCGTCTATTTAATTTCCATCCCAGCTATCACTCAGTAGCAAGCTACTCAGCTGGGGCTCCTACCCTTTAGCCGAACAGAAATAGAACAGAAAGCTGGGGCTCCTACCCTTTAGCAGAACAGAAATAGAACAGAAACCTGAGGGAGGTTGGTTTGCCATGCCGCTGTGCCTCCATGTCTTTGGCTGCTGTCGTGCCTGTGTGTGAGGGCAGCTGCAGAAAGATACTGGCTGTGTACTTCTCTCTCCACCAAGTATTTTAATCAAAATGTATTGAATCAACTGGAGGATGTCTGGCTGTGCAAAGCAACAGTGAAATTTGGCATCAAATGTTTTGAACTATTGTAACAACATAATATCTTATACTAGTGTGTATATATTATGCTGTTTACATTTATTTCTGTATCTATACAGATAGATATAAAACAGTATACATAGAAGGTAGGTAGATAGCTAGACACAGACAGACAGATATGTCACTATTTCCTTAAAAAGTCAGCCGGTTGCAGCATCCCGTAATAAGTCCCTTTATTTAGGCTCCTGCCCCATTCATTGCACCGTCAGAATGGGGCATAAAATGCACTGGATCAGCTGTGTCCTGCCCCACTTTGGGCAGGAGGAGGCCAGGACACCATGGGGACACAACAGGATCCATCCCTGTGCTCCCCAGAGTTGGGGACAGCCCTTCTGCAGCTTCACAAGAAGGTTCCTTTGGCAACTCCTGGAAAGGCAGGGGCGGGCAGGGCAGCATGTCTGATGTCAAGGCTTGGGTGGCTTTCCTTGTGTGTCCTGATGTTCCTTTGCATGCGGCCTCTGAGGTTCCTTTTGAAGAAAAACAGAAATGTCCATGTGATGTCCAAGTCTAGCTCTTTACAGTCGCTTATCGACGCAACATGGCGTGCTTGAGGTTTGGTGTTTATAGTTTCTGGACTCATTAACTACATGTTCAGGAAGTGAATCCATAAAACAAATTAACCCCGAGCAATGCATCAGTAGTCCCTACGCTGCAGACATCATTCCTGTATTCTTATTTTTGCTGTACGGACAGCAAGAGCACAATTCAGGACTCCTGAGTACAAGCCAGGATATGCTACTCCACATGCACATTCTAGGCAGTCGAGCCTACACTAAATCACCTGCCCATTGGAAAGGGTCACCTGCCTGCTAAGTGTAACTCATTTCATATGAAGTACAACTAAATTCTGCATATTCTCTACTGGGATGTATCACACAGCCCTGATGACTGCCTGTGTCTTCTGCTTCTCCCAGAAATCTATCTGATCTTCTTTCCCACTTTAAAAAAAAACTTTTTTTTTTTTTAATTTAAAAAGGAAAAAAAAAAGAGCTTCCTCATCCCCTGTCCTCTAAGTCCCTGGGCAAGTTCATATCTGCCTTTTTTTTAAATTGTTGCTACTATTTCATTATATCATTATTTTCAGGGTTTGTAATGTTTTTCTAATCAAATTACCCTGGTTTTCTGAATGCTGAGTTGCAGATGCTTTATAAATATCATTATTCTGTTATTTTTAAATAGAAATGCTGTATGTTCACTTAAAGTCTGAGTGGTAAACCTCTTCTTAATTTGCCTCTCCACCTCTCAGCATTCCCACATCAGCCACAGTAGCTAAATGGGAGTTGCATGCATGCACCTTGGGGAGCAAAGCCCCATAAATATGCATACCCTGTAACCCGTTTCTAAAGAGGAACAGCTTCGCTATTACAGTTAATTTCTCAAAACAACCAAAAGATAATGGGTCCAAATCTTCCTTTGGCTCTGCTTCTGTAACCCTTGTGACTTCAGTGCATTGCAGGTGCCTCATGGAAAGGCAGATCCCGCTCCCCCTTGCATCTCGTTATGTCCTGATCATCATCAGAGCATCAGGGTAAGACTGAACCTGATGAGGAATCCTGATGGCACAGGAGGACTATGCAAGCTTTCTGTCATAGAAGCTTGAAGCAAAAATGGCAGAGCAGACACCTGGGTCCTTGAGAAATTTCTGTCTTCTGCCTACGGTGCTTGCCCTTGATCACAAAACCCCCTGAAAAAACGTGTTTCAGCATCTTAGCATCCCCTCTTTCTAGATATGGGCTTTTCTGTCTCAGTATTTCTGTATTTGCCAGAAGAGCTTGATCAGGAGCAAAAGAAGTCATTCATGGCTCACTAGAGCAGTGAGTGGTTGCAGCTTTTGACAGCGTGACAAGTGAGTAATAACATGTTTTCACATGGTGGCCCCACGTGATGTCCTCAGTGGCTGCATGCTGTACTAGAGATGCCCTGTCCCAGGGAATGACATGTAAAATGGGGTAGTTACGCGGTGTTTCATAACCACTGCCTTTGGCTAAGGATGTGCATACAGTTAGGCTGGTCAGAATGTTTTCAAGCGCAAATAATTTTTAGCAAAAAAGGGACAACTAGAACTAAAACAGCTTTTATTGTCAGTCTGTGTATCTTATATGCAACAAAGCAAGTTGGTTTTTAAGCACCAAACTCCCAATTCCTCCTTGAACCCTCCATTATGAGCATTTGGAGTTGGGGCTTTTGCTTCTAGTGGCTCAAATTTTTAAAAATCTACTTTGCTCTTATCAAAGCTGCAGAAGACAAGCACGGGTACAAGTGGTCATCGGAGAATGGATGGATGACTACAATGTCCCCACAATGCCTAACACAGTGAGGACCCCTCATCCGATTGACGTGTCTCAATGTGAAAGCCATAAATATATCAGATTATGATAAAACCCCTGGGCAGGCTTTGCGAGCAGCAGCGTGGAGTCCTGCTCACACGGTTCTGCTGTGGTCCGGACCGCGAGGCTGAACTTGAAAGATGGGGCTGCCAAAGCAGGCAGTGAGCAAGGATCTGGGTGAAGTCTTGCAGACGTTCCCAGTAGTCATCATGGCAGGGTTCCTGTCTGCCAGACATAAGAAACAGATTAAAATTACGCTAAATAGTCTATGATTATCTGATGCTGAGAGCAAAAATGTCTCTTCTAGGAGAGAAGAAAGCCACAGTCCCACTCGGGAGCATGTAGGCTCTTACAAAGCTCTTACGACAGAGGCATGGGAATTGCTAATTAATCCTATGGAAACAAACCACTGTTATGGCTTCAGATCGATTTCGGTTTCCAGGCTAACCCCATTTCCCACTTGTTCCTAATTTTCTCAAGGAAGTTCCTTGGGGGGTGGCAGTGTACTTTTCAGGCTTGGCCTCAGCCTAAAGGTGAATATTTCGAGAACTCTCAGCAAAATCAGCCTGGATGTTTTATGATACGTGGGTGTGAAGAGAAACCAGCTATTCCTATTTGTTCCGGTTGCAGCTCCTCTGCCCTCATAACTCAAGAACAGCTGACGCTAGGAAATTTGAACTCAGCTTGTTTTATAGACCTCGGTGATGAAGGAGAAAACAGTTCATGTCTGAAGAAAATCAATTCAATATTTCTAGAGTTGGGAGCAATTAGAGTCGAAGGCCAAATTTTGCTTTGAAATACAGCAGCACAGCCCCACTGAAATGCTAGTCTGAGGACAGAACTCATCTTGGCACATTTTGTACATATTCATGAAGAAATTTGGTTTTCCTAGAATGTTAAACAGAGGTCAAAAGGAGGAATGTCAGATTTATTCTGCATGAAAGGCCCAGTTCCAGCTCTGATGCCAATCCATGGGCTGAAGTATAAATAATGTGCATTCAGCATGGAGTAAATATCTCGGCCATGTCAATGGGAGGTTTGTGCAATGATCAGAAATAGGATTTGGCTGTGTATAGCAATTAATCTTTGCAGATAACATTATTTATTCTGGACATACTTCTTGTATCCAGTATCGCTCGGTAAGAAAATATGCATGCTATTCCATTTGCCATTCCTATTTTTCTCTGTTCCCCTTTTTCCTTCCTCTGTCTTTCTCCCTGCTCCCTGTCTTAGGGCATCTCCTTGTCTTTCTTTCTTCCTTTCCTTCATTAGAGCAATGCTGTAAGCCTGCTATCTGCAGGGGTCTCATACCTTCTGCATTCCAGAGAGTGGTAGTTAAAGAGTTAATGTTGCCATTTAAGGGTCAGTTAGGGCCTTCAACTTGACATGTTGGTGACAGTAGAGAGAGATAAACTTTCATTTTTTAGAAACCCAGAACACAAGTATAGATTACATCTCATCAAAATGTTGTGGGATCAGTCACATAAATCCATTGAGTGGGTTTGAACCAGCCTTTGACTTGGGTTTTTCATTGGGGGAATTTTGTTTTCTGTCAAGCTGAGCCCTTGTGTGAAATTCCACATAAATTCCACATAAAATTCCACCAAATCTGCCCCTTCATCTTCAAATAAGCTGCTTGACCCAAGAAAAATCACTGTAAGCTCTAAATGGTTAAAGGGAACAGACTTGTTAAAACACCTTAAACCCATAGCGTATTTACAGAAAGTGGATTTTTCCAGCCCCTGCTTGTTACCGGATTGTCACGTGCTGTATCAGGCAAACTGCAGATGAACAGCAGTTATGAAATAGTAGGAGTTTCCTACTCCTAAACCATCACAAGAAGCCTCCCCAAATGGCCCAGCCATCCCCTGACATCTCTTGATGCAATTCTCTGCTTGGTCCGACAGCCGTGTGCCTCAGCAAGGCCCTCTGGGTCTAGCTGAGGTCGATGTGTCTACCAGGGCTCTCACCCACTCAGTTCAAGATGATTTTACTGCTTGTGAATTGGAGTCAGAGCAGTCAGTTCTTACGCCTGAGCTAAGCTTCAGTTGTCGTGACATATATTTAGAGTTAAGCAAATGCGATTGTGGCTTTGCTTTGCATGAGCAGGCTTCCTTTTAAATGGATTTTATCTTCATAAGCTGTATGCTGTGCATACATGGTAGGAGATTTTGCCATATGTCGAGATGATGCCTCCATATGAGACGATTTTGCCCAAGGTCTGTAATAGAGACTAACAAGAAGCCTTGCAAGTCTGGACTTATATCTCCTGTCCCAGTGGAGACCACGCTGTATGGACACTTCAGACCACCTCAGCACGCTCCATCTGACCCATGGTACTGTCTTTCTTGGGCAGCCTGTCTCCATATTTTTTTCTAACTTCTGACAAATGAAAGACCTTGATATGTTTACTGGAAGAGAAGCCTAGACCTAAACTATAGAAGATTGCATTCTTTTTCAAATCTGTTTATCGATAAAAAGATGAACAAAAAACAAACTAGAAATATATATGTATATGTTAATTAGAAATAATACTGATATGCCCAGCCTTATTCCGCCACAACTGCTGCTGTAGCGTGCCTATACCTGTGGAGACACAGAAGGGATGGCTTGTCAGTCTGGAGATTTCATCTTTGGACAAGAAGACTTCAGCATAATCATACATGCATCATGGAAAGACATGTAAATGTACACTGCCAGGCGTCTGCTAGGAATGGATTTGCATAACTGCCATCAGCAACTCTCATTCTGTGGAGGGTGAGTTTGATCATATTCATGCCTGTGAATGAATGAATGGGTGATTCATTTTTTTTTAAATGGAGATTACAATTGGTTATTTTGTCCTACCATCTAAAAATATTATTCCATTTCTCCCTTCCCCTTCTGTCCTCCCTTTCCTCCTCCCCCTCGCAATCAGTGTGTTTGTTTAAGGCTAGAAGCTCAACAGCGCTGTCTCAGGAGGGAGGTGTAGGGAGAAGCCCGCATTGGCATGATCCTGTTAACGAACTGTGCTGCGGTGATGAGGCTGGAGCTTTGGAGGGTTTGGTCTGCGCTGCTGGCTTTAAGTGTGTCATAAAAAATAGAGTGCACTTACCGTTGCAGCTTTCCAGGTACAGAGCCAGCCTCAGGAGGGCTCCAAGTTGGCAGTGCTTTTTGGGTTTCACTAGGGAGAGACGAATCGCATGAGCTGAGGGTCTGGTCCGTTGCTCTAAAGTGCCTACAAGATGGTCAAGTGTGCGTGTTGCCTGAGCCAGGAATCGAAAATGAAGGGCTAGGCGGGGCCTGCTCACCCCACAAACCCTGCTGCAGGAAGAGCCAGATGAACCTTTTCATCCATCCATCCGTCCGTCCGTCCATCCATCCATCCATCCGTGTGGCTGGAGAGCTGTGATCCATGGGCTCTTTACCTCCATCTTTTGTGGAAAATTAACACGCTCTGGAGTTAAAAAGCCTCTGGGGAATCACACAGGACAAACTTTAGCCTGTTGTAGAAAAAGATCTGAATCTTTACTAAAACTTAAAGTATTTTAAAGAACAATTTCTACAGCAACCTGCTGGTTTCATCCCTGCTAAGATTTCCCCACGATTTTTCTCCCAGGCCCTGCGTGGCAGCAAGTAGGAAAACCCTGATGCTACATGCACCTGAGGCCTGGCCCCAGAGCTTGTGATGCCCTCTCTTTCTCACTAGACCATTGTTGTTCTGGAGCCACAAGGGAGCAAGATTTAAAACGCTTCCCTTTCAAGCAGCAATGAAGCAGAGCAGCTCTCTGCGAAGTGACTCAGCCTGCCCTTGGGCACGTCTCTTTGGCTGCTCTTCCAGAAACCAAGAGGCAGAGCTTCCCAGCTGCACCCTTGCCCTTTCATCCTCGTCCCTGTCCCACACTCGCAGCAAGGTCTGTGATAGGCAGCGAGACAGAGCTGTTAAGTCAGTGCTACGCAGACAGTCCTCTTATATCAGAAGGGTCTTGTCGAGGGAGGTCGTGCTCTCCCTATGCCTCCAGGCCACTCTGTAGGTGACTGGGCAATAAAGAATCAGTGAAAATCTCCTGCTCAGATTGAAGCTTGGTGTCAGTTGTTTTGGTTTCCAACAATTCCACATAATGTTTCATTTTAAAAAATAAACATTTCTTTTGTTTTCAGGGATTGCTTTTAAAATAACTCGTAAGAATTGTTGTCATCGTATTCACTTTTTTATCATGCTGTGCCAAGAGCGGCTGCTCCAGTGGTGAAAGAGTGTTTGTGTCCCACTGCTCCCGAGAGCCTGGTGAGCCAGCAGAGAGGAGCACGTCCTCTGCTTCGGTTCAGGGCTTAGCCTTCCACTGCTCCTTCTCCTCCTGTCTTCTGGAAAGATCACATCTGGACTGACTCCAAACCTGAAAAGTTTTAGCCCAGTTAAATAATTATTGTGACAGTTATGTGTCTCTTAAAACCACAGGCTTATTAGGGAACCATAATTTTGGTCCGTGCCTTAAGTACATTCTTCCCTTTTGTCATCTCTTCAGTCCCTTCTAAGCTATTCCACATACATTTTTAACATGTGCCAAAGATTTTACATATAAAAAGAGAGAAAGTTTGGAAACAGCACTGGATAAGTTAGGTAATATGATGTAATTTCAAGGAAAAAGTCTGGATATTTTTTTCCCCTTACATGGTGTGTGCCACGTAGCTTGGAAGATCAGTCACTGCCTTGGACACATGCATGGTAGCTAGATGATTTTTCAAGAGACATGCTGAAAAAATGAAGTAGCCAAGCCTGAGCCCAGTGCAAAGAGTTATACAGCCTTTGACTTCAGTTAGTTACTAAACCCAAAGATGAATCTGACTGTAGAAATTAAAAATGTGTCAGAAAAAAAACCTGTAAAGCGCCCAAGGCACTGCTGATAAATATGAAACATTTGTGTCTTGCTAAATGTATTTTTTCATAATTACCAGTATATGGATTTGTATTGTTCAAAGCCCTAACAGTGAATCTCCTGTGATGGATGCGCAATAAAACAGGACTAATTGGAAGCATTAATTTAGACAGAGGCAGAAGTTGACATGGAGCTCTGAGGAAGAGATGCTTTATATTGCCATAGCAAGTACAAAGTGTTTGCCTGTAATTTGCAAGCCCAAATCACACCACCTTCACAAACAAATTGTTGCAAATTGTTGCTGTGTCATTTTTTCCTCCTTTTGTTTTATTTCTCTCCTGATAAATACCTCGGACCCAAGGTCATCTTAAGGAAATATTTGTAATGCAATAGAAACGTTGCTGTAGGTGCTGCTGTGTTTCTGGCAATGTAATTGACAGTGAATGAGCATGCAGGAACAGCTCCCAGCAGGGGCACTTTTGAATAGATATACACTAAATAAGCACGGCAGAATGGGAGAGTAATGTATCTGCATAAAGAGCTGCATGCTGTACATCCCCTCAAAAATCTTCTGCGCTTTAGGCCTGGAACAGCAGAGGTACATGTTGATTTTGCTGCTCCCTCTGCTTTATCTGCCTGCTCCCACCCTGGTCCCAGCTCAGTTGTTGATCATGTGTGATGCTTCTGGCACGTGGGTGATGCCACCAACATCAGATGGAAGCAGCTCTCGGTCCAGTGCCTTGCTGAGGCAGAGCCCAAAATGAGAAGTCAGATTCTGACTGCATCAAAATGCAACCTTAGGCAGGTTTCTTGTTATCTTAGGCATTTCAGCCACTGACCTTGGTTTGTGCCAGATAACTTGTGTTTAGCTACTATATATGAGTTACTGTTTGTGAATAATCTTGGGCCAAGCAGCTGTTTTCCATGTCTTTGGTATGCAAGTACTTGAGTTTTATTTAAATCTCCTATTTGACTGAAACACTGATTTCCAACAAACCAGGTAGCGGGGGGGATTAAGCACCCAAGCAGCGGTTGTGCTGAGCTGTCGTGATGGCTTCAGGTGGCCCACCCAGCACCCAGATTTGAAGAGAACAAAAGATGAGCTTCTCTGTTCCTTTGACTACTCCTTCCAGTTCTTAATGGCCATTAGTCTTCAGATTATTTCCTACTTCTCATTTGGTCATTGGTCTTAGGCTCACAGTCATGTTTTACTTCTGCTCATTGCTTTAATGTTTCCTATGTTCTCCTCTCAGAGTCATTTGTATGCTGAATAATGTTACTAATTGCAGAGGAGTTGTCCTGGATTTACACCGGTGCAGCAGAAGCCACCATATGTCCCAGTGGACTTTTCCTGACACTGCTATCAATGGTCCTGGAATTGGTCCCTCAAGCAAGCCTTCCATTATTTATTTCCATCCAGTCCTTTCAACTCATACTGAATGGGGCTGAAACTCAGCACTTTATCTTAAAATTATGTCCTTCGTATAATGCTTCTTGATATTCCTTCCTCTCAGTGTCCTGACCTTTACTAAGGCTGTTGCTAATATATTCTCTTAGCCATGGTAGTTAATGTTAATGCAAAGACTAATGTTCTCCTGCAGCTTTAACGCTGATATGCCACACTTAGTGCTCTGTATCCAAACAGAATTGCTTTCCGATATTGCACTTTACTGTGGGAATAATTTTACTGCTTGGGTACAATGACAGCTGAGAATGCTTAAAAAGAGAGAGAGAGGAAAGGGAAAATGTAATAAGGCAAAAGTGTGACAACAAGACACTTATGTCAGTATTATTATTGCATTTCATGGGAATGTAACATCTGACTGCCACACAGCTCTTCCAGCATCTGTCTGTTGAGGACCCAGAGTGATGTTTAATTGTAGTTCATTCAAAGCGCTTGAACAGAAAGTTCTTTCTTTGTCATTAGCTCTGCTGCGCCCTAGTTTCAAGGTTATGTTTTGTATATTAATAAATTAAGTTCAGACCAAGGAAAGCTTGGATCAGAGCAGTGTAAGCAGTAAAAACACGTTATTAGCTATTTCAGAGATGGATTTGTCTTTCCAAAGGCACCACTGGGTACGTTTGCACTTGCGTCGTTTCTGAGGCAACAACCCACAGCTGCGTTCGAAGTTGTTTGCCGATGCATCAGGAAATCTCAAGCCCTCCCTGGGACCCAGGCAGTCACACGTACTAAGGGCAGTGCAGTGACGCCAGGCGCTACCACGGAGGCAGGCACTGCAACTACCAGAAATCGAATGTTCCCCTTACACGGCTGGCATTTCTGCACTTCCACCAGGGAAAAAATCAATAGCCTTCAAGAGCAGAGCGGTCGGATCCCAGGGCTAGAGACACATCACACAGCAAAGCATTAGGACAAGCGCCTCAGGACTTTGCTCCCGCCACACTTTCTCAGCAGGGCACACCGGGCTGCACGTTTACTGTACGGGCAGGGTGTCCGAGCGCTTGGTGCTCGCCCTCGGTAGCCGTCCGGGGTTGCTGTGCAGCACTGCACAGCCGCTGTGCTCCTGGAGGGGAGGTGGTGTGGGGAGAGGCAGGAGAACAGCCGCTCTCTGGTTTGCCTGCTGACTCCAGCCCCCACCAGCAGTAGCTGAGGAGCAAGTACCATGCTTGGGGAACTGTGTAGTGTTTCAGCCTGACTGAAATAAAATGAGGCTCCCAGTGTAGCTGCTGGAGGGGGAAGGAGAGAGATAAGATGCCCACGTCGTATCACCAACAACATAACTGGTATTAACGAAACAGAAGTCAAGGATGAATGAACATTGAGGCTGAGCTAACTTTCACATCAAGAGAAGATCCCTGAAGGGCTGTGTGCTGACAGGGCAACACGGAAAAGCTGGTACATTTAATCCCTTCACAAGGGCTGTTCTGTGAATAATCAGAAGTTGTTAGGGTTGTCAGTCCAATTACCTTCCAAAATAAAATCAAGTGTGGAGGTGATGACATTTCAGGAATGGGTGAAGTAGATTCTCTCCTGGATGTAAGTAGTGGCAGGTTTAACCAGAAAGCAGAGACAAATAAAATATCTTATTTGTAAAGTACTGTGCAAATCATGCTGCGATAGGGGTTATGCTCATCATTATTACTATTATTCCAAACAGTGATTCTATGTTGATGGTGCAAAGAAGCACATATGACAGTGCCAGCCTGTCACGTTTAAGGCAGGATGAAACTCTAATGACCTAAGTCCACTATAAACACTTAAACCATTGAATGTAAATGATGTTTCAGATATGCAATGTGTTCTTATGAAAAGGCAAGACCGACAGATGTTTGAAATAACATTCCGAAGTAGCACACACATATTGGTAGTAGAATTTTTTTAAAAAAATGCAAATTTACATGTAAAAAGAGACCATCCACACAGAAAGGTGAAACATTTTACTTTGTTGTGTAACTGCATTTGTGCTGAATAAGAAATATGCTTGCAGAAGTGAATGAACCGCAGAGTTGATAAAGCATATTTTTATAGTGAGCTCCTCCTCCTAACTTCATATGTATTTCCACTTGAATTACTGATCCCCTGACTAATCAAGTACCGCTGTATCACCATGTCATCTCACCCTTATGTTCTTTGTGTATGATATTGCATATCTCCACCTCTTGAATCTAATTCAGGAGCAGTAACACTGAGTGAAATATAAGTAGCAGAGTCCTGCTCTCATTAGCAGAAATTATATCCAGCTACTGCTGTGACCTTACTTAGAAGAACATACAATTTACGACACCAAGTTGGACCACCATTCCTTCCAGACCAATACCCAGCTTCAAAGGATGGCAAAAAATCCATAGCTCAATACCTGTGCAATCTTGCAATTCACCTAATGGAGCAAAAAAACCTTTATTCATCTCTGCAGTGAGCAGCTGATATTTTCAAGAAGGGAATTTGATCATTCCCTTTTATCTTTGTATGTCCTAATGCAACATGCACTCCTGACACTCTAGAGTTTCAGGCATGCACCTCCATTTTTTGCAGGCTGTGGAGGGGCTTTGCTGGCGCCCATCAGCAGATCTCCTTGAAGAGTAGCTCACGGAGCACCCGTGTGGCTCAGTGCAGCTGAGCCATGATGAACATCCAGGTTATTCTGAAATCAGCCTTAGCTGAAGCCACGTTCAACTTAGGACAGCTAAGAGGCAATACAAACTTTTGTTCCAGAAGCCAAAAGAAAGCTGTCGCTAGACTGTAGGAAGGATGAACAGAAATGAAAAGTAACAGCTCACTTACTTCTTTCCCTAGCAACCTTACATCCACTCCCGAGGCTTTGCTAGCCCTGTATAATCCAGTAGATAATAAGAGCAGCACGTTACAGCCTTTCTGGCTGATTTATATGTAACCTTACCTCCTCGGGCTGTGCTCACAGGAGAAAATCTGGACATGGAAACTCACTGCCTTTTATAGCCCAACTCCACCTTGGGAATTATCCCATTCAGTTCTGACCCTTTGTACCCCCAAACCAGTAACCAGTCCCCCATACTGGAAATGCTGACTCCCTTGATCCTGACCTCGTTTGGTTCTCACTTGCCCAGATGATAAAATGAGATGGTGAATAACCACACAAGCCCTGCCCCGCTGCCATTTACTCACTCCGAGGCACAGTGTCCCTTTTCCTTCAGCTGGGCAATGGCCACAAAATCAGAGTAAAGCTTTGCTTCAGGTAAATAGAATACTTTCTATTTGTGTGTTACTTGCTCACATAACAAATCAGTACAAGCCCTCATTGGAGATCAAGCACAAGGATAACCAGGCACTTGGAGGTAATAATCTATTTGAAGGGGGCATAAGTAATAGATCATCCAAATTACTTTCAGTGAACAGATGAAATGACTGAAATACCTTCACGGTTTGTAGAAGTTAGTCAGCCTATGCATAACTGTAACATACCTTCCGGCCTGCAGTATCAACATTTCTGTACCTTTTTGCAAGTAGAGAAAAAAAGGTCTGCATCGTCGAAGCAGAGAGATCCACAAGTAGGGTGCTCTGCTCTGCCTCCTTGCCAGTTGTCATACAGTGTGTTAAAATATTTGAAATCAGCCGTGAATCAGAAGTTACTGGGAAAGACAGACAGAGGAATAGACAACTTGTTCCTATAAATGTTTCCTTAGAAAAGACAAGCTAAAAATGACTGTGCTGTAATGAAGGAGTATCCTGAGTCTAGAATAAGTGTCCTTGATTGATAGGTAAGTCGGTGTAAATTACTTAGAGCTGGAGGCTTAGTCCTGAAGAAATTAGGTTTGGAAAAGACATATCGTCTGGTGCTGGAATCAAAAGCCTCTGACTTGGTTACCTCCAACTGCAAGTGGGAGGATTTTGAAAGGAGTGCAGCAGGTCTAGGAGCTGTGTTTTTTTGGAAAAAGGCTTATGCATGAAGAAGGAGCTCCTACTTCCTCATGCTACCTGCCGCTTTCCAGTTCAGCAGGCGCCAGACGTCTTGCCTCGCAGGGGTCAGGCGCAGATGATGGGTAGCCTGCTGTTTCTTTGGGAGGCAGCAGCTCCTAGCTTCAGCTGAATTAGTGCTTGCCCACTTACCCTCTAATATGGTAAAGAGAAATGCTTCCTAATGCATTACCCTGGAAAGGCTGCCAGGCCCTGCTCTAGTCCACTCTTCAGCCCAGTGAAGTGTTGCTCTCTAAGGCTTGTTGTCTGGTGTTCGGTAGAAACTGGTTCTGAATCTCCAAAGCAGTGGGATTTCCTCTCCTGGAAAGTATCGCAATACAGAGACTACATTTCACCTTTTCAAACATCACTTTTCTTTATCCCTTTACTTTACTAAACAAATCCTTGGTTTGCTTTATGATGATGGCATCTAAATAGAGAGAGGGATACGAGGTGGGATTCATCTCACCTAATATTCATCACCTGAAAGCTGGACATCTAGTTAAAGCTCATCATCCGCTATGTGACCTCTTTTACTAATGGCAAGAGAGGAGCCTCGCTGGGGTACTAGTCGACCTGTGGATGGGTGGATTGCCTGCCAGAGCCACAGCTACCTTAGACTAAGCATGTAACTTTTGCGTATCTGAAGTTACTCACTGTTTTGGAGAGTTGTCAGAAACCTTTTTAAGATGGCTTTGAATCCTCCTTTTCCCCTTCTTATTGCTGCTTGTGAAATGGATACCCTTGCTTGAGTCAGCGTCCATGACACCAACTACACCCTCTCTTTGGCAAGATCCTATTTTAAGCTTTCCATCAGAGGCCACAGCTATTTGTGTCATTGTCAAAACTCTTCAAAAGGTCCGGTGACATTGATGGTAGGTCTCTTAGAAGCCAAAGGTTCTGCAGTAACATAAATAGGATCAGCAGCACTAAGTGCAGGTGAAAGAAAAGCCAGCTGCACATCCTTTCTGTCTCCCTTGGCAACAGCATCCTGCCAACAAAAACTGCTGCCAAGTAAAGGCTGGAAAGGAAGGGATGTGCTTTCGCAAAGCCGGGTCTGGACAAGCTTTGTGTGAGGGGAGAGCTGTCAGACCAAGACACACTTGTGTGCTTTTAAAATTATTTTTGATTTGTTCCATGTGGTTTTGCACAAGAGGATGCACAGAGCCTCTGTCCTTATAAAGAGTTTTCATCTGAAATTCCAAACGACGGTCTCTGCAGTTTTGAACCGTATGTTTCCATCCATGACAGCACACAGGGAAGAAATCTGTGGTGAGTTACTACTTACAGATGTGGCGAATCCTCCAGCAAAGGTTAAAATACGTGGCATGGTTCTCTTGTTACGCCAGCTGCAGCTCCATGCTAAATCATTTTTTCAGCAGCAAGTTCTTAATCAGCCCTGAGTTCTAGAAACTGCTAAACAAGCTGATATTTGTAAGGACCAATTTTTTTTTTTTTTATAATGCACTAAATATCTTTATTTAGAAAAACCTTCAGACTGGAAACAGTAAGGGTGAAAAGTGAACTGCAAATGGCAGGGAGAAAAGGAGCATCAGCACGAGAGCGCAAAAATGCAAAAACAGATCTAAGATTATTATTTGTACTCTGCCTTTCCATGTCCTCCATGAAATGATCATGGCTGTGAAAACAGAGCTTGTGTAACTATGGGTAAAATATACTTGTGATATAATATATGCACCTGCCTAGCCTTCCTGATAGGGACTTCAGTCCCCGAAAATCAGCACTGGGGTCACTGTCGGAGGCCCTGTAGCTGTTAGTGCTGCCGAATCCCAAACGATGTCACAGCATCGTTCCTTTCTGATTTGGCCACGGTGTCAAAAAAGAAGTCTGGCTGCAACGTGCTTGTATCCAAGGCCTGAAAAAAAGAGGATCTTCTCACCTGGTATGGTAAGAGAGAAGAAGGATCTGGCTTTTCTCTCTAGCAAAATATTAGGAATTAATTTTGTGAGGAGCCCATATAACAAACTAACTGCTCGGGTTGTTGCAGCAGCCCTGGATACAACAAAGACTCTGAATCAAAGACTGAGTCATGGGGATTGCCCTCTGACTCCTGGGGGATTCCTACACTGCTCTCAAGAAGCCCCCAACTTGTTGCTCTCTTAACATTTCCCTGGGCCTTTTGAGGGATTGGTAGCTGGCTGCACAGGGCACATTTTTGTGCTCTTCGGGCAGTGTGTTCTTCCAGACACCCAGCTGTGCCAGAGAGAAAGAGAGAAACAGAAAAAAGAAGAAATGGAAGAAGGGAGGCAGGATTATGACTCTAGGAATCCCAGGATCTGTGGACTTCTTTATGGTTACAAAGTAGAAATTGCCCAGTCACCACTGAGGAGTGAAAAAATAAAATATAGAACATGCATTTCGATGCCAGGGAAGGAGAAGGAGAGAAGAAGATCGCTATTTCATTCCCCGTATTTTCCTCTGACAGGAATATTAATATCATTAGACATAATTGAATGAAGTGGAAAGGCTGGTGGAGGTACAGAGGCAGGAGGTAGATCTGTAAAATCCATAAACACACAAAAAGCCTAACGCTGCGTCGGAGGGAGGGCACTCTGCCTTGAAACAGGGACTGAACAGCCTCACAAGGGCGTGCAGCTGGGGTGCTTGTTGCTGTTTTGTTCCCAGAAAACGAGAACTGCCAGCAATCCTCTGGCATTTGAATAGACCCGTGTCAGACAAACTGTATCTGGACTTGATGGGAAACCAAGCTGGAATACCAAGCAGCCCTTCGATCTGCTGGCAGAGAAGGGGACTGGCTCAGTAAGTAATCTTGCCTTGCAGTTGCAAAGGTACTCCATAAAGGAGCGAGCCCTCTCGCTGCACAGCCCTGCAAGACACGCCTGCCTGGGCTGTCTCTGTCCTCATTCCTCCAAACCAGTTCCAACAATAACAGCAACTCTTGCGAGCAGCTGCCTCGTTAGGGAGAAGATGTGGTTTTCCTTTTTCTACTGAGGGATGAAGCTTCCAAATCTGTGTGATGGGAGCAGGTGAGGATGTCTGCTGACAAGTCCAAATGATATTTTCAGGTAAGTGATTACCTTGAACAAGCAGCTAGAGTCAGGCTCCTTCTTGTTATTACCCTCCTCTCAGTAATTACTGTTGTCCTAGATTGTCAGTAAGCCTTTTCACAAGGTTCAACAGCTTGGATGTCTGTATATATTTAGCTGAATCAGGGATCTGAAGCATTTCTACGGCACCTATTCCCATAGTGTCTGTGAGTCTCTAGTGCAGTGTGAGAATGGATTGCGAGCTGCCTGCTCTGTGCCTACACGACGCTGTCCTATTTGTCTCACCCATTGTTTAACTCCCTGGAGGACCAGAAATGAATTTTGATTCACAGGCTCGCTCTCTTGAAGTCTGTGATGGAAGTGCATCTTAGAGGCAATAATAGTGTTCTGCAAGGTTTTTATAGCGTTAAAGGACCGGGACATCTTGCCACATGAAAACTGTAGCTACCGTTACTGTTGTTGCACAGGGAGTGTCAGCGAGTACTGCTTAATTTGTGTTTGTACATGTGATTTCCAGAGCTTCTGCTGATGCTGTTTTATGTTACTGCAAATAGAGCTGTTACTCCATGTATCTCATTCCCTGCATTTTACCAAATAGCTTGTGTACTGAAGTTGGGGTTGATCACCCTGCCTAATACTTAAAAGGGAAAACAGACAATAACTTGTAAGTTAATATCTGGGAGTTCTGGCGTGACAGCCACTGATGGACAGGCAGGGAAGAGAAATTTTCTATGCAGAGTAACCTACTTCTCTCAGTTCTGCCACCAATCACAGAGATGAAATTTGCTTAACTCTTTGTTTGTACAAAGGCTGCTTTGTTGTGAGTGAAAATCATATCGCTTTGACAGATTACAAAGAAATGACCGTAACAAAAGTAGTAATATATACTTTCTGCACAGTTTCCATCTATTAAAGATTCATTTTGCTCCCTGTAACGTTTTAGGTTTGCTTAGAGACACATGAGAAGTTAATAGTGTCGCGAAGAAAGCTTTTGTTACAACAATAACGAAAGCTGTTGCTTTGAACTGGTTTTGCACAACCTTCTCTCACTATTAGTAAGTCACAACTGTTAGAAGCACGGAGAGGCTTCAGCATCGCGTACAGTGCCCATGTGCGCCCAAGCCCTAGGTCTGTAGATAAGGGGTCCTTTGTAGGACGCTCCCTTTGCTTCCCCTGCCCATGGCGGTCTGAAACAATGAGTCCAGCAGTAGGCCTCTGCACAAAAAGCTCTTCCTGGCTTCCTAGAGCAAAAGTGTTTGCCAAGTACTGCTCAGGGCAGCTCTGTTTGTCTTGCTGCAAGGTCCGAGGTAGTAGAGGCCAGAAGGGGTCAAACGCCAGACTGAGCTCGTTGTGCATATTCATTTGCTGCAGAGAACGTGAATGTGCAGCTCAAAAGTTTCCACTGTATCTCTGGCAATTAGGACTTGGTCCAAAGCCCGCTAAAGTCATTGGGAACCTTTCCACGGGCTTTAGATCAGAAGTTACGTAAGTTTGTGTTGTTTAAAGGGGGTGCCCCAGGGAGGCTGAACGCGTGAGCTGACTCGACAGCCACATGCCTGCTCTGCCATGTCATGCAAAAAGGCTGTTCTCGAAGTGCTCATGAAGTGTCCCGTGCAGCAGCAGGCGGTATTAACTCCTAAATGAAGCCTTTTCATGTTGTCCTCTGCCAGGACCCTGGCTCCTAGCAGGGGGTCCCAAGGTCCTGGGATAAAACAGTCAAAGAACGTCAGCTGCTGGGCCCTGAATCCCTTTGTTTTTCTGGTTTGGAGAGCGGCAGTTCTGCCTCCCACATGCAAATAAGAGGGTCGTGAGGATGTTCCCAAATGGTAGGACCCTGCGGGTCTCATAGTCTGGGAAAGCAAAATATTCCTAATCCCGGACTTTTCTGAGACTCGCTGAGGACATCAACCACAGTCTTTTAAAACATTGCTGTAAAGGAACTCCTTCATTTTCTTCACGTACACAACTGTACACGCTGTTTCTAGACTTCTTATGTGAGTGTACAATGGGAAGAATCACTGCAGGGAGATCCTGTTGAGATTTGAACCATTGCACCATGTTGTCAGGAAGGAGGTTTTATGGCTAAATGCACATCGGCACCCTCTGTGTACACTCTGCTGTCTGCTGTGCTTCATCCTTGAGTTAATTCATTTTGCACTTAATATTCCCTTCTTGGTGCACTACACAGGACCACAGGATGACACAGTTCATGCCACAGAGATGTCAGGTCAATCAACCTTCTCATTAGGGTTGAATGGTTTTAATGTAGTCATAAAATTAGACTCCAAAATTGGGAATTTGACACACAGCATTTAAAAGTCCAACCAGTTTGACCCCTTCTGAGCATGAGCTCCTACACCTTAGAAATGGCCCCTTATGAAAAAACTTAATGGTGTGAACTGACCGTGAACATTTAATTGTTTATTATTATTTGCTATAATGTGCTTACATCAGTCTGTATTACCATTATGCCAGCAGATAGTAAGGACTGCCAGTCCTTACCCCAAAGGGCTCATGCCCTAAGTAAGATCAGTCATAAAGAATCTTAGGCAGCCAAAACTGAAGGATTTTGGCAAAGAGCTGCAGGACTGTGCTTTGAACTGACCAAGAGCATCTGCTATGTACCATCTCACCTGGGATATCAAAACTTTGGCCATGACAACTTGATAGCAACCAGAAGGTTTCCTTTCAGTGGTAGTCTGATTGAGGGTAAGCTGAGGCCCTGGGGGACGATTGGCATCGTACCCACCATGGCCCTTTTCTCAGTGCGGGTGCATTTGTGAAGCAGAGACAGAGATTGGGAAAAGAAGACATTTGAAGGGGTTGGTTAAGTCCATTTCTGTGACAAATGCCTCCTGCGCCTTAGTAGAGAAATTCAGAATATCATTTTCCTAGGCTTAAGCCAAAGTTGCCAAACAGAGCAGTCTAATATCAGGGACCTCAGTACGAGTCCCACTTTGTAAGATGTTGCATATTCTCAAGCGATAGAAAAGTAAGCGGGAGCTCTGGGCAATCAGATGACTGCAAATCCAGCCAGGGCATGCTTAGGCGATGATGCAGAACATCTGAAAATACTGATTCCAGCTTTACTTTTGCTTTCCAGTTGGCTGTTGGTCAATTATAAAGCCAATTAATTCTACTTAAAAGGGCCAGCAAAGCCCACTGTGAAGTCCTTATTATCAGCTGGTTCTCCCTAAATATACAGCACTGGCTATTTTTACAATGAGCTACTAAGCTGAATATTTTTTCAGTAGTTAGGGGCACAGATTAGCTCTGGTTATCACTGAAGGAGTTACTGTGGTCCATTCAACCAGTAAAAATAAATCCTAAGAAGCTGTAGCTTATGGGGCTACGGTGGCTCTGCAGGGGCTGTTAAAGGGAGTCTAACAGATGAGCAAAACCTGACTACCACAGCCTGAGACAGCCAAATGTCATGGGGGTTATTGTTTATTGTCAGATAAATTACTTCTGATGTAGTATTTATTTCCTTTGAATAATTATTTCATACTTTAGCCACCTAAAGGTACTAGGTAAATGCATCTGGCTTCCCGTGCCTGATGTGGGGTGACCTGCTACCAGAACAGACTGTCCCAGAGAGATTATAAATCTTTATAGCAGCAAGCTTCTGATTTATCAGTATTTCAAGAAGTGGAGACGGATATTAGGTAGGTTTTTAGCCAGAGATCAGGGTTTCTAACCCCAGGGCACAATATGCAGAAAAGCTGACAACTTCCTTATTCCTTAAGAAATATCCTGGAGAAAAACATTAACCCAATAGAGATGTTTTTCTGCGCATGAGGTGTGAGAGAAAGTAGTTACACAAAGAACATCCAAAAATTTTAGCAGGCATTGCAATCGTTATAATCTAGTATCTCATAGGATCTGCCAATGCAGTTTATCTTGTGTGCTCAGAACAGCAGGCCTAAAGTTTCCTGAAACATTATCTCCACACACCAAATCCAAACTAAATCATCATCCTTTCCTCTTTGAATTTGTTCTGTGGCAGCAACTTGTCTTGGCATGAAATATTAGCCATATGGACGCTAGAATATCTGCTTTGACCTTGACCTCAGAATAAGTGCTGCCAAAAATGTGAAGATAAGTCCTGCCTTTCATTTCCAAGAGTGATGCTCCACAAGTATGGCATGATCTGCTTTCCTGGCTGCATCTCACTGTAAGGAATACGTTTTTTCTTTGACTAGGTGTTCTGCTAAAAGCATATTGTCTGCGGCTGGCTAGGAACTGGGAAGCAGTACCCCAGAAGATGGTTTATTTGGCAGAGATAGTTATTTCAGAAATAATAATAAAAATGAGCTAATTTTAGCATCAGGCAGTGGAAAGTGCATTGCTTGTAATTGGCTCTTACTACGTTATCCAGTCAGTGTTTTCATCTTCTGGATACTCTACGAAGTAACAGGAGGCTGCTGGGGGCAAGATGAGGTGAATTTTGTTGGTTGCAGATCTCTGCACTGTTCTGGTTCAGAAATTATTGTTAGTGATCAAAGTAGAGCATTTAGCTGGGTAAGAGGAATAGGTGCTGCTCCTTTGGGTTTTGCTACATGTATTGCACTGCTTGCAAATGGGTGTGAATGATGCACAGGATTCAGAATAAACACATTTCGTGGCATTTGCATCTGCCCAATGTGCAACAGAGCCCTAGGGCCCTGTGGTGGACACCTAATTAGAGACCTTCTTTCATTTTCCCAAGTCCCTGTCTTCCTTTTCTGCTGGTGCCCGTAACAGATATTCCCAAGTTGGGTAGAACTAAATGGCTTGACAATGCTCATGGAGAAAGCTGGCAAGCCTGGGAAGGGTGGAGAAGGGGGCAGGACGGTACTCCACAGTCTTGGCTGGAAGGCGATCATTACCCAATTTGGAGTCCTGCGGCTTTGACGAACTTGTCTCCCTGATTAGTTAAGACTGTGACAACATTTTTCACCTTGACACTGCTGGCTGAAATTCACACTAGCACAGTGCTAATGGTGCCATCTGACGATGCGCAGTGGACGGTGCAAAATGGATTTATGCCGTGTGCTTCCTAGTGGGCAGAGATCCACATTACGCTCGACAGCTTCAACATATGGAAATGGTGACGTGTGATTGATGTGGTCCCTGCAGGTCACGCTAACTCACAGTGTATTAGCCCTGCATCCCGGGGAGGCTTATGCTACTGCAGCTGCCCACGTCCATTATCTGGACTAGGAATAAATGGAAGAACTGATGTTCCCAGCGGTGTGAATCTGGCACCTCGTGAAATGATGCGCACTATGGAGGGTGGCGGGAGGCAAATTTCACACAATTCAATCCCACAGCACATGCGAGCACAGAACAGGTTACAACCAAACATTTGTATATGGGTGTGAAGGACAGTTGTGTTGGATTGAGTCAGTCCTCTAATAATCATATGGCTTTTTAAAATGGCTGTGATAGCTATGTTTTCTTGTTTATTTTTAACATTTGGAGATTTTCCACATCTCATACTCTAAAATAAGCAACTAGATTTTCTGAAGTTGCTAAGTAAAGGACAGCATATATCACCCAGGAAGCCCTCTCATCAGACACCCCTTCTTGACCTAATTTTCAGCAAGGGCTAAGCAGCTGCTCTCTCAAAAAACAGATTGCTTAAAGGCATCCAAGACTGGGGGCAGCCAAAATTTAGGATTTTGCAGCCAAAAGAATGAGTGGACTAAGGTTCCCCATAACGATGCGGACATTCATCTGGAGGCCTCCTGGCGAAAACAAAAATGAAAACATCTTTTGTTTCTACCCCTAAGGAGTAGGATGCTTTGTAGCTTCTGCAGGGAAATCACCTGCCTATGGCACTTTAAAGCACTCTCCTGAGTCCGTACTGCATCCTCCTCTCTCCCTTTGCCACAGAGATTCCCTGCAACCTTCCCTTTCCCACCTCGCTGCTCCCACAGCCACGGGGCCACCGCAGCCCCGGCAGGTTTTCCTTTCTCTTCCTGCTTTCCCAGAGAAGCCAACAAAGTTGGATGCTAACTCTTCTGTCCTTCAGCAGAACATGGAAGGTATTCCTTCCTGCCAGATGCGCAAGCCGTGCTGTTCCCTGTCCACTGGTCCCTCCCTGGTGTCTCACCCTCTCTCTGTGTTTTTTTCCTCCAGGTGTTCTACTGATCTTGGCACTGACGGAAGAGCTGGTGTTTTCTGTTCAGGTACTGTCTCCCACTGTCTCCTCCTCTCAGGGCTTCCCGATGGACACTACCACTGTCACAGCCATGGGAACAACACCTCGCCACAAAGACCGCCACGTGGCAGAGCCCCTTCCCACCTCCGCTCGCACCGTTCCCCATCCCGTCAGCCTGGCGGAGAAAGCGCCTTCCGCCGGGCAGAAGCAAGCGAGCGGCCCTCGCATCGGCGAAAAGGAAACGTATCATTTATATAACCAGAGTGCTTTGTACTCGGGACAGACTCGCCCCAAGGGGAAAATATTCCAGGTTTTCAAAGGCAACTTCACAGAGTCCTCAGAGCCTTACCTAAAGACAACCCTGCACTCTCCCTTCCCTACCCTGAGGAGCCCTTTCACAGACCACCCGTTTCAGTCCCAGACCGCAGCATCCAGCGATCCGAATGGCACAGGGCTGGCAAGAACTACACACTCAGACCCTTCTGCCCACCGCAACGCCTCGGGAAGCCTTAGGGAAGCAGAGCGAGGGGACGGGGCTGAGCTAGTGGTGCAGGAGGCAGATTTTGCCACCACAACTGCTGGACCATCAACTGAACCTGAAGCGGTGTCGGTGCCTTTTAAACCCACCCGCTACGGCGTATGGGATATGCTGAGCAAAAACAACTCTTGGGTAACCTTGAATCTCAGTACAAATGTCCCTCTGTTTGCTGGCCCTGGATCTGCAACAGCAGCAGCGGGTCACTCGGTTCAGACCAGTTTCGACGTCAGCGTCTCCTCCCCGGCAGCGGGAGACCCCGAGGGACCCGCTCCAACGCAGCACGGTGCAGTGACTAACGCGACCTCGCTGGGCAGTGCTCTCTCCACAGCGCCTGCCACGAGATTGTCCAGCTCCGTTTCCACAGCTGGCTCCACCGCCACTGGGAACTTCCTAAACAGACTGGTTCCTGCCGGCACCTGGAAACCCGGGGTGCAAGGAAACATCTCCCATGTCACCGAAGGGGACAAACCCCAGCACAGAGCAACCATCTGTCTCAGCAAGATGGACATTGCCTGGATCATTCTGGCTATCAGCGTACCTATATCCTCATGTTGTAAGTTAATTGCCACTTTATTTTGCTTTCTCTTTCCTTAAAATTCAGATTTCGGCCCATGATTCAAGGACCAGGTGGAGAGCTAACAGAGGCAGGGCGGCTTGAGATGGGTGAGAAGCAATCGCTAGACAGAGATCACATTCACTGACCAAAGTGCTTAGCTTCAAAATGCAGGGCTAAAATGTTTATACTCAAAGCGTACTTGCCCTGTTGCTATTAGAAATCACTTAGTCTTTTGGGGCCCTCCATTTGAGGGCGTAACACAGGACTGAACATCTCTAGAAGGTGAAGCAGCTTTACTTCAAGGTGTTTAAGCTGGTGACCAAACATTGTACAAGTCTTTAATCTAGGAACTGCTATATGTTGCCCTGGAATTGGATTTTAAAAGCCCACTGCTAACTCAAAGGATTAATGACACTTGTAATGACTAATACCTTAGGAAACAACAGTTTTCCAGCACAATAAAATATTTCATTGCAGGCAGTTTGTGAACTATCAGATTTTAAAGTCTTATAACCAAAGTGCTGGTTTCCTTTATTTTAATTCCAACTTTGCAGCTGCCGAGGGAGCAGGAAGAGTTTGAAATCCTGGCCTTTGGACACTGGGAGTCAGCCACCTGCAGGACCAGGGCAGGCTGGGTTCCCAGAGCTGGCTTAGGGTCTTGTCATTTGACTCAGTTACAAAAAACACATGAGAAATTATGAGAAAGCTTGTGAGTGGATGCTGGGGTGTCCCCTGCTTAGCTGGGTTATATCAGCAAGGTGGGACAACGTATTCTCTGGGGTTTCACTGTTGGGGGGTGTGATTATGCCGATCTGTCTGAAGTGAAACAAAACCAAACATTTCCCAGCCTTTGCTGTCTGAGGAAGCATAAAAGGGTAGCAGCCAACAATATTGAGTATTACAGCTGTTATTCACAGCTACGAGCTGTACTGAGGACAAGGCTAGATGAGCTGACCGAGCCAGTCTCGCACACAGCTTACTCCTGCCCAAAAGGACAGTTCTGCCCTCTCTGAGGCGCAGCCCCCTGATCCTGCCCCTCTCCTTCTGCCTGGGCCTGACCTGACACCTCCCCAAGACACTTTCAGATTGCTAAAGTGGCCGAAAATACTCACTTTGCTCGTTGGTACTTTCTGTCCACCCAGCAAGCTGAACCAGGTCCCCGCAGGGTCAGATGAGCACGAGACCTGGAGCGGATGAGGCTGCAGGAATTCACACCTGGAGAGGGAGCAGCACTAAACCTTTCAGCAGCTGCAAATTATTGCATTGGCTCAGCATAGCTGTTAGACTTGCACCTCTGGGACCTTTGGTTCTGCTGTTGCCAATGTTATGGTTAAAACCACAAGTGAGAACAAAACTTAAACCTAAAAGATGGACAACCAAAATAAAGAGAAACCAAAGCAGAAGTGTGCGTACATACTTCTGCGAGAGGTGGGATATAGCAAGGACATGATGAGAAGCAGCAATATTTGATGAGCAGTGCTTTGTCTATCAATCAGTAGAAATAGAGGATCAAATAAATTCTTCCAAGCATTGTGTTTTGGGCCAATATTCAGAAAGCAAGCTGATCTGGATAGAAGGTGTCCAAATACAAAACACAGAATATAATACCATACAACACAAGCACAGGAAGCACAACCAGTGTGTAAACTGGTGTATGTCTCTGCCTGCAGTGTGCCATATATGAGCTAATAACTAATGATAGTTGTTATTAATAATAATATTATGAAGAGTCTGTTGGCAGAACAAAGAACCCACTATTCATTTAATAGGGGTGTTTAAATTTTTCTTCTTAGCATGTGCCATAACAGTATGTGTTCGTACGACTGTGCCTATTCTGTTTCTCGTATTTGTAAGCTACATTTTTTAAAAAGGCAAATGTTATTTTGAGAATTATCTATACCAGCTCTAATACCACTGAGTGTTTAAATGATTCAAATATTTAAGTCCTGCTTTCAGGTCCAGATTTCTGAGGATGGTCTTCAGTGGGACTCTCCTTTTAAAATCTGGGGATCCTCAGATGTATTTGAGAGTTGAAGTGAATGCTAGGCAGGCATTTAAATGGGATTTTTTTTTTTTTTATCTGGCTGAAGTGCCTAGGGAATTGCTTTCCTCCCCAAGTTGTGCTGTTTAAACTATGCCATATTAGTGCTGTTGTACAGGCATAGGTTATTCCTATAGGAGAAGAAAAACAAGTTATAACAACCTGAAGCACTTTTACCCTGATGCACGTGTATCAGTCGTGGCTCCTCTCTGTGCTGCACACCGGGGGGGCACTTCATTTCCTGACCCTTGGGCATCCGTGTGTCTTCAGGCGCCGGTGTGCGGTATGGGATGTACGGTGTGGGATGTACGGTGTGGGATGTACGGTGTGCGGTGTGGGATGTATGGTGTGCGGTGTGGGAGGTACGGTGTGCGGTGTGGGATGTACGGTGTGTGGTGTGGGATGTACGGTGTGGGATGTAGGGTGTGCTGTATGGGATGTATGGTGTGCGGTATGGGATGTATGGTGTGCGGTGTGGGATGTATGGTGTGCGGTATGGGATGTATGGTGTGGGGTGTGCGAAGGGGACTGTCGCCACCTCCCGGGCACAGGCGCCTGCAGCTGAGGACAGAAGGCCCCACACTGGCATTTGCTCGTCACTTCTGGTCTAGAGGAGGCTGATGCTAAGAGACGGATGAAGAGTACGGCCGTTTGGATTTCATTTCAACTTCAAGGAGAGAAAATGTTTTCAGTGAGAGGCTCTCACAGCTGTTGTGGGCATGGACTGAGAAAACACTGTCCTGCTCCTGCTTTGGGATGCTGAGAGGTGGAGATATCTCAGATATCGAGACTCAGCCCCATGCTCTTAAATATCTGAGCTGCCTCAGGAGGGAACAAGCCACGGAGAAAGTCACTGAGGATTCCTATCATGGGAGGTTATTGCTGCCCCCGAGCTGCGGGCTGGCGGCTCTGTGCTCAGGCTGGCACCTTCAGGACTGCTGGCCAGACCCAGCGAGGGGCACAGCAAGCCCTGAGCTACTGCTGAGACACCTGTGAGAAAGGCTAAGGCCCTGCACCAGGGGCAGAGGCAGCCCCGAGGCAGGGAAGTTACCAACACACCCCAGAAAGAAGTGGAAGGAGGTGAGGAGAGGCAACCGGAGCCTGTGGATGCTTGCAGAGCCGCAGGAATCTAATTAACTCCCCTCCCTTCTCCTGCTAATGAGGAGTGCCCCTGAGCCAGCTCGCTGACCTCCGCGCTGTTTCCAGAGCCCTTGCAGAGGCACGCAGTGGCCAGCACATCCCTCCTCTGCCGGGAGCCCTTGTGCCTTTCCCCAGGCTCCCTCCCCTGCGCGAGGGGTGGCGAGGAGGCTGGAAAAGCCTGCCTTCCCAGGGGGCTTCTGGGCACAGCTTGTGCTGCCCGAAATCCTCGGAAGGGAAAACGCGCCACAGTGCTGCAGAGACACGACTGTCCTTCTCCGACGCGAGGCCCCACGCGCTGCTAGCAGTCACACCTTTTATTGACAGGCACCTGTTAAACGAAAACCTGTGGGCATTCTAACTTCCATAGCAGGGGAGGTGACCTGCTAGAGAGTGACCACAGGAGCCCTTGGCTCCTCGTCCCCGCTGGAAGAAGTGCCTGGGACGTTGCCCTTCTTGCAGAGGAAAGACCCTGCCGGGGCTCCTCGCTGGCCCGTCCCTGCTGTGGGGATTTGCAGCCAAGAGCACGAAGCAGCAGAGGGTTTGTTCAGCATCGCTGTGCCCTGGCAGCTGAGCCCCGCCGGGGACCGGCAGGTCCTGCCGGCCGTGCTGGTGGCACGGCTCAGTGGCTATAGCACTAGCCTGAAGACCTGGGCCTCGGGAGCTCGCCTGCTGAAACAAGGGATGGGATTTAGCTTCCCGTCCTTACAGTACATATTTCTTTAAGGATGCATAGGTTTCTGAGTCCCACTGAAATCCCTTAAAATGCTAGCCAGAAAAGTAATGCTTTGAATAGGAATGCGCAAGCCACGTCTGCTGCATGAACCTGGGGAAATCATTTCACCTTTTGGTACCTCAGTTTCGTGGTATAAATTACGGGGCTAATGTTGCTAACGCCATTCGAGGGCTGCAAAAATGAAGGATTCTGTATCATTGCGTTCCCAGAAAAGCAAAGTCATATATAACACTGATATCAGTATTTTCTGCATGTCACAGTTTGAGTTGTTTTTGCAGTGTCCTTCAGGCAGCCTTGAACATTTTTGTGCACATGCATTTGTACATGTGTGGGTGCCTGTCTCTGCAATGCAGAACAAGACACAATATGAACTCATTTTAAAACCCACCGTCCCGGTCCTTGGGCTCCCAGTACTTACATCTCTGTAATTACAGAATGACACGATAAACCGTTGAAGAACAGAAACTTGCAAATCAGATGCGCAGAAGTCAATTCATTCAGTCAGTTCTGCTGACATGGGAAAATGTGAGAGGAAGGCTGAGCCTCCGAACGCAGGCGTCAGCAGAACTCAAAGAATATATGAAGAATTGCCTTGGACCTAACCCCACTTAGCTCACATTTCATGCACTGGGACGCGTTTCAAAATTATCATTTCGCCCACTTTATCCATCGCAAAACCTACAAACGTTTGCTTCCCGGTCTGAAGCGAGAGAGATCGCAAGCCCTGAGTCTAATCCCCAGGTGTGAGCGCAGGCTGAGCTGGAGAAGAGCCTCCCATCTCCAGATGTAAGCAGCTGTGGTCAGTAACCAAACCTATCGTGATACCTGTATTACAGCTAAGGCCATACTACTATAGATGGCCACAGCAGATGAGGGAAATTGAAAGAAATACAGAAAAAACACTGTTTTAGTCATTGAGGCAAGGGTTCTGCAGAAACTTAGTTTATATTATGATCTGCAGGCACAGGGAGAAGTAAATTAACATCCTTCGGTCTGAGTATCTCCTGACTTTTAAGTGCGTGCAACATTCAGGTCTGTTAACATTGTGTTTTATGTGGGAGCTGGAGAATGAGGGAAGGGGGTATGCAGCTATATAAGATTGGTAAAATATTTAAGTGAGTTAAAAGGAAAGACAGAAGACTATCAGGAAACTGCAGGGAGTCGGTATGATCTCATTACACTGCGTTTATGAGGCCGGTATTGGATATGGTGTGTAATCCTGGTGGTTTATGTTTTAAAAAAAAGATTGGAAGATTAGAAAAGAGCCATGCGAATGATTTAAGAGCTGAGAAATGCAACATAACTCCAGTCGTGTCATCATGTAGTCCAAGAAGAGGCTGAAGCCCACATATATGGGGGACATTTCTGATAGCGTAGTGGAGGTTTTTAATAAAAAAGGCAAAAGGAGATTGAAGAAGTGGCGGATAAAGCTGGAGGTTATTTAGACAATAAGGGGTGGGTATTTTCCTGTGAGATGTGCTGTACCTTAAACACAGCTTATGGTTAAGTTAACAGATGGAAGTCTCCTGCCGTCCAAGTGTTGAGCAGGTGAGAGTAGATGAGGTACATGTTCCCACCAGCCTAGAAACCTATAAATCTGTGAGAATCTCATTTCTCCCGTTTGTGGGATGTATTATGTCCTGTTTCTTGGGCAGGGGGACAGATAATGCAGACGTAATTTGCCTTAGGGCCAGAGAGAGGCCAGTGTCGGGGCCGGAGCTCGTCAGCAGCAGCTCTTAGCCCCTGAACGTGCAGGTTGACTTTTCTCCCTCCAGACTAGCAGCAGGTCAAAGGGTCAGGGTTAGAAATGCTTCTGAACTCCCTGCACCTCCAGTGTCCACAAAATTGCAGAGACCCCTGATATTTCCTAACTTGTGTCGTCACCTCTGTGCGGGGAGCTTCAGGCTGACACAGGGACAACACTGAAGTGTCCTTCTCGTGGCACTCACTATTGACTTTAATGTGGAGCAGGCAAAAGGAAAAGTCAGTTCAGCTTTTCTGACTCCGAGAAAGCATCCAGGTGAGTCCTTGAAAACCAGAGAAAAGTTAGTCCTTTTTCTGCCCAGAGGGTTGGCCACCTCTGAAACAGAGGTGGTACATGGCAGCACTGAACAGCAGCAGTTTCTCGTCCTTACGAGGACATCACATAATATACCAGGAAAGGTAAGCAGTGTATTGCAGCTACTGTTGTTGTTATTATTGCCATTTCTTCCTTCCAAACCATCTCTGCCCTCTATGTGTTTCAAACACTTAATATGTCTTCGCTGGCCATCAGAACTGTCTGTCTGGAAAGAGTTTTTCTGTAATACATATAATTCTAATCATGGGAGCAAATAGGTATCAAAGAATATCGGTAAAGCTGTACCCTGTTCCTAGTATTGTTCGGGAAGTGAGCGGTCCTATGTTAGCTATGTTAATTTCACTAAAGTATGCCCCAGAAGGGTAATTAATACGAGATGAAGAGGGAATAGCCCCATTCCAACCCTGCTGTCCTCTCTCTCCCTCTTAAAACAGGTCTCCTCTACTTTGAATTGGGGCAACTTAGGTAGACAGCCTTCTGCTAAAGTATGTTATATTCCAGGAAGCTCAGGAACCTGTTTTCCACGGTCTTCCATCCAGTTGCTTGTGTGTGCACTAAGGTTGGAGGCCAGGAGTGTAATTAAGGGAGAAAGCATTATTGCTGTGCAGCAACCATATTGGCACATGGCAAGGCCATTTCCTGCTGGAAGAAGCAGAGATCTCTCTTAACTCGGTGTCGCTGGCTTTCAGCCCCCCAAACCCAAATCCGATACTTCTCTGTCAGCAGCCACAACATTTTATAAGCCGTAAAACCTCAGGCTTTCAAAATATGTGCACAGCGATAGAGTTGGCTTTACTGGGGCTCTCATATCCTCAGGCACCTTCAAAAACTCTCTGTGCCTTAGGGAGCACTTGTTGCTGGAGTGCTGAAAAGCTCCAAGGTCTGTTGGCTCTCGCCAGCAGTGGGGAGGAGGAAATGTAGGTCCTGCTTCACTTCCTAATCTTAAGGAGGCTGCAGGCTGGGCTGGGACACGGAGAGGGTGGCAGCGGAGTAGGGAGCAAAGATGCAGCCCTTCAGGAGGATGGGCATTTCCCCGGGCAGGGAGAGCAGTTCTGGTGGCCCCCGCAGGTGGAGGGGGGGCACCCAGCAGGACACAGCAGCAGGAGTTGGGCTGTCAGCAAATTAAGTTCTCGGTGATTGAAAGACTGAAGCAAAACGAGTCAAAGGTAATAGCAAGTTCAATGATGACCTGCTTTTCTGAAACATGCAGGAACAGCGCGGGAGATTTTTCCATTAGTTTCGGAAGAAGATTTATAGCAATAAGCTCACCTTTCACTTTGAATGAGACATAAACTGCCTGAACTCAAAGCCACTAATTTTTTTTTTTCTTAGTAGCTTATTCTTTTGTTTTAAATAGAGCTCTAGCCTTCCACTTTTGTATTGCCATTTTGTGTGAGTAGATGGGATAGGGAATTAGACCCACGGCATATGGGTAGCTGCAATGTTTGTCAAAACAAACAAAGCAGCTTTGACCTCTCTGCAGTCTTTTCTTTCCTCTGGGCTATAATTCTAATAAATAATTCTGGCTGTAGCTGAGAAAATAATATATTTTTCTGCTTCATGAATATTTTCTCTCTTCTTTTCTATCATGAGGGGTTTAGAAATAATGGAGTGAATTTACAACAGGGCATTCCCTATTTCACAGGTACAAATCAAAGTAAGTACATGTCCAGCTACCTGTCTGTATAAATCGGGTAGATTACAAGCACCACTGGTCAATTAATTCCACAGGTGTAAGATAAGCACACAGACCTTATGCGTTCCTCCTCTGAAGAAACCCTCAGGGTTCTGCCTGAGCAAGGACCAGTGGGAGCAGTAAGTTCGTTACTCTGGGTTTGCCTGGCTTTCCTAAAATTGCCAAGATTACCCATCTGAATTGCAACAGAGATGACTAAACCAAAAGCGATTCCAGAAAATAGCCCACCCGCTGGGGGAGTGTTATCCTGGCATCGCTGCGGTCAGGGGGCTGCCTGCGGCGTGAGACCGGACAGACAATTGTACCAACAAGCTTCACTTGCTGGTCCCTTCCTCTTGCCTATCTGCTCTACTTTAAGCTGAAATATTTCAGACTGCAGCAGCGTAAGTGTGCTCCGCAGATAAGAAAAAAAGCCAGGCTCAGACACCACCAATGCCGAGGCAAGGGTGGGGAATGGATTGCGCTTATCAGTAGATCCCACATCCTGATACAGCTGGTGGAGACAGGCAGGAGAGCCCCAGCTCTGGGGCTCGTGCTACCCTGGAAGCGTAAGCTACGCGAGACAGGGGCCGGAGGGGATCTCCATGCCAGCTCACCGCTGTCTCATTCCGCTCAGGAGCCCATCTGTTCCCCTTGCTGGTCACTGATGTTTTGGGGCATGGTCACAAAGTACCCCAAATCCAAGTGATGAATGTGAGGTGACAGGGGCAGGGATCGGTGGCACTTCAGGACAGAAGCTTTTGGTATTGAAGTCGTGCAACTACATGCATTTCTGAATTTGGTATTTGAGCCTAGGGCAGGTGTCTCTCACTACCCATTTGCTAATGTGCTCACCGCTGCAGCGTCTGAACACGCTGGAAGCAGAAAAGATCTGCGCAGAGGCATCCTTCGCAGTCCCTGGGGAGTGTCCTCTGTCCGAGAGGGTCTATAAATCCCCCCTTAGGTATTAAAATCCCATCAGTTACAACAGCAAGGCTTTTCATTAGCCAGGCAGCCACATCTTGAAGATTATAAACTTGCATCAAAAAGAAAGTGAAAACTGCATATTCTGCCAAGGCCAAAGCCTCATCTGCTTGGCCCAGATTGACTTAATTGTGTGGGGTTTGTTAGGAGAGAGATAAATCCGACTGAGAGTGAATCGTCTGAATGAAGGTCACCAGCCCTCTCCTTAAGTAACGTAAAAAACAAATCCATGGTACTGATGAGTCCTTATTGAAAGGAAATAACCAAATTTTTGACGTGTTTCTATTGACAGCAGTTCTGCTGACAGTCTGCTGCATGAGGAGGAAGAAAAAGACATCTAATCCAGAAAACAACCTGAGCTATTGGAATAATGCTATTACCATGGACTACTTCAACAGACATGCTGTAGAGTTACCGAGGGAGATCCAGTCCCTGGAGACTTCAGAGGTACCTCACTTGCAGAACTAGTGTCTGAAAACTGTAACTGAAGCTGTGCTGGGAGAAGGGGAGAGGAAGTCATATTAGTTAAGCCTTGAAATCCCTGTGCACGTTCAGGGAAACAGCTTTTTGAGAAGGACTCACCCCTACACATCTATAAGTTGGGATAAACATGTCAGCAAAACTGGATTGCCATCCTATTCCCAGCCATTGCAGATATGTTCCATATTGCTGTGCGGCCACAGGAGTTAGGCACCTCTAGGTGAATTTGCTCCTGGGTTTCTCTTCCTTTTGAGCATACGGCCAATGTGTAGCCATACCATGACTGCTTAGGAGAGCTCTTTGGGCTGGCTTGTTACTGACAGTGGGTCCTTCTAATCTGTCCGTTGTGCATCGCAGGAACTTATTCATCCAGAGAAAGTCAATAGGACAACCGCAACAGACCCAGCAGGATCCGTACACTCAGTACTTAT
>JANHGO010001415.1:0-34383 GCA_024606505.1 Aquila spilogaster
ACCCTCGCCGCCGCTGAAGCGGTAGGCGTCGTAGAAGCCCAGGTCCATGTCGTGCAGGTAGTCACCCTCGGCGTAGAAGATCCGGCCGAAAGCGCCCGCCTCGAGCTTCTGCCGCGCCAGGACCGCCCCAGGCCTCCGCGCCGGCTCCCGAGCCCCCTTCTGTCCCCGGCCCGGTGTGGGGCCGCAGCCCCGGGGCTCCCCGCACTCCCGAGCCCGGCCTTGGCCACCTGCGGAGCGGGCGGGCGCTGCGAGGCCGTGGCCCCGGCGCACAGGTACGGGAGGTGCCCTGCTCGTTTTCTGGCATCATCCTTTACGTCATGTGGCACCCTGGCTCAGGGCGGCTGGGTCCTAGCCCAGAAATGGCTGCGTGAAGCAATTCCCTCTTCAGCGCGTGCTGGGGGAGGTGGGACTGCAGGTGTCACCTCCGCGGGGGCTCCGGCAGCCTCCGTGCCCGACCGTCACCTCGAGGCCGGTACCCTCCGCAGAGTGTGCTGGATGGTGGACATCTACGGGTAATTTCTGCCCTGACTCCAAGCTGTGTGTCTGCTCAGGGTCTTCTGGAGCATCTGAGGCAGCACTCTAACTTTCTACTAGGCGTAAAGATGGGCAGTATTTGCGGGCTGGCAATGGTTCTGTCTGTCTTGACGCTGCTCATGCAGCTTTCCAATTTCCAAATCAGAATGCAATTGCACGCTGGAAAGCAGATGAGAGATGAGAATTTCTGCATAGCATCCAGATGCCCTTCATCAGGGTGCGTTTGACTTGCAGACTGACGTTTGTTTTCTCTCCTCTTGAGAAGAGGATGCTTTGTTCTGTTGTATATCATCTTTTATTTGCCCATTCCTCATCTTGGTACATTTAACGAAGTAAGCTTTGATGCTCTGTGGGATGAGAGGAAGACATTCTGCAGATGCGATGGTTAATAAAAGCCACCAGGCCAGACGCGGGAGGGATGTTAGGTGTGCTTGCTTCCGTTTCTCCTCCAGCTTGACCCTGCTATGATGATGACCACATCTTTGGAGTATTTGGGGAACATCACCTTTAAAAAAAAAAAATTACAAAATCCAGATTTGCTGTTTAGTTGTCTCTGGTCTCTGAACGCACAAGCTGTCAACTCCTTTTTACCCTTGTTATTTTTAGAGCTTGTGTGTGATACAAAGTAGCTTGGAAGGAGAAACGTTATGTAAAGTGATGAGAATGAGACTAACTGCATACTTATAAAACTTTATTTTGGAAGAAGGAGACCTTTAAGTTGAGAGGAGACAAAGAAAGCTCAAGTTCTCTTCTTTTATAAACCCAGGCTTATCTCTTATTTCAGAGATTACAGATAGAATCAGATGGAAAATAGTGGCAGGTATACTTCAGAAACACTGGAATTGTTTCACTTTGGCATTAGCTGAGAAAGCATCATCCCTTATGCCGTAGTTCTGTTGTCTTGGCAGAAGATGACGGCTTCTTCTATACAACTTAGAATTGTTGGGGAGGTGTTTGAGTGCTCTTTTAGCTGATGTGGTGCAGTGTAAGAGTGAAAAGCTACAAGGAAGCCTGCAGGACTGGGTGAATGATGGAGCAAAGGCCACTCCAAAAAGTTAACTGGTAGCGATTGGATGAAGTGTTATGACTTACCCACAGCTGCTTCAGTTAGCATAGCGTTGGTTTAGCTCATTTGAAGCATTGCAAGAGGGATTATGAAAAGTTAACACAAGTGCTTTCAGTGTTCCTTGGCATCCAACTGGGCAGACGCTGTAATCCTCAGGAAATGGTCCCACAGCCTGATAGGAGTCCGGGCAATGTGTGCACATCAGGTGTAGCACTGCTGTCCCTCACCTAAGTGCCTATTTGCTGTTGTGTGTAGGGGCTCTGTGTATTGCATGGATGGTGGAGGTATGTGAGCAGAGGGGGTTATTTCTTTGCTCACAGTACTAATTGAAACGTCTGTCATCTGAACAAGAATCAGTATTAGTACGTTCCAAAAACCAAACTAGCACGTGTATTGGATGAAATGTAACTGCTGCTAAGGGTTGATGACTTGCTTTGGGAATGGCTAATTTGGAGGTATCTGTTTGTAATAGCTTAATGGGAGAGAGATTTTTTTCTCTACAGCACATTTATCATTTGTATCTAATATATACCTTTAGGATTTTTAGTAAATATTTTGATTCTTAAGTTTGTTGTTAGCTATGAAGCATCCCTCCTGAGTGTCTGACCTAGTTTGAGGTGTCAAAGATGCACCAAAGTGGGATGTGTACAGAGACTTTGGGAAGCTGCTGTTGAGTGTGAATGGAGAAGCTTTCTGTAGAGGCTTTTTAAAAAAGGAAGGATCAGGTATCCCTTCTTTGTTGACCTAAGTGGATTGCTACAAGGTAGTTATACTTGGCTTTTCAGATAGTGAGGGTAAATGACTTTGTAGGCTTCCAAATATCTTAATAGTGATGATAAGACTAGTCAGTTGTGTTCTGTATTTCGTCTATTACTGCTCAGAGTGGTACTTTGGAAATGGTGTGGTAGGATATTCAGCCCAAAGTAAACTTGTAGTTTGTAAAAACAGAGATATAAAGAACAGGAAAGAAATCATAGCACTTAATAGTTTTCACTGAGCCGTCTTTAAAACCAGTTTGTCCTGTGTATTTTTCTGGTGGATGAACCAAAATCCATGGTATATTGTAAGATTCTTTCTGAAGGTATCAATCTACAGGTTGTTTCGTTTTGGGCCTTCTGTGTTAAACCATCTAAGCAGAAACTGTACACAGTTCCTATTTATGATGCCTGATCTCTACATTTTGTTTTGAAATAACTCTTTGCATCACAGGTTGTTTCCAGTTTGAGTGACCGGATTTGCTGGAAAAGTATTAATTTAATTCCTAGGAAGTCTTGCAAGCACACCAGTATGTGATGAGCCCTGGAAGATGGTCATGTTTTGGTGCTGATACGCAGTGAAGATGTGAACTAATGTAATGAGTGTTTTGTTACTTACACTGCATTCTAAGAAGTGGTGGTGGTCTGATAGCCTTGGTTGTACATATGTGAGAGAAACAGTGTACTCATAAGCTTTAAATTTAACAAAAATCTTGGTACCGACAAATTTAACTTCATGTAGGAAAACAAAAACCAAAAAATATTTTGTTACTGTTCTCAATGCTATTCTGTCTCTTACGAATGGATGGAACTTACAGTTCTTTCTCCCCATGCCTTCAGTTGGCCAAAAAAAAGAGCGGTGAGGCAGCACTGTTGGCTTTGCTCATTCTGCTCTGATAGGTGAGAAGAAATCAAAGAGTGGACAAATGAGAAATTTCAGTTGGTAATTGAATGAGTGGAACACTCTTCTGACTCTGAGATTTGTTTGGAGACACAGTGTTGGGGGAGAGCTGTGTAACAAATGTTCCTACAAAGGAGGAAAGGGAATGATTGGTTTCTGCTCACTAATATTGATTTGATAGAAGGTAACAGTGTATATATGTAGTTGAAACCCAGTTTGAATTTTGGAAGGGTAACCATCCTTTTGCTTTTCAGTGACAATCCTTCATGTTTCACAGAACATCACATCTGAATCTGTGTTTCAAAAGCAAGCCATAATACCCAAAGTCTCATCTGGAGTTAAATTGATATAGAAAGAGCTCTAAAAACTTTGGTTTCTTGGACTGGCAGAATTCCATTGGTAGCCAATGGATTCTGTTGCACTTAAGTTGTTCTATTTCCTGCATATATTTAGACCAAGAGTATATTTGATTTTCAGAGCCTACTTTCTCAGTATGTGATGAGCATAAGTAACAAAAATAGAAGCAACTTAAGTAATCAGCTCTATGTGACCATGAACAAGCTCTGAAACTTTGACTCAATTTATCCTTCTATAAAAATGGGTTGACTAATTCACAAGAATGTTGTGATGTTTAATTAAGTGTAATTGTTTTGTGTTTGAACTCATCTAGGTCTTCATTCAGTGCACACTGAAGTCAGCGAGGAGCTTTTAATTAATTTCTTTGAGTTTTAACGAAGTGTACGTGTGCACACACCCATGTACACTTGAAGGAAATGTGACCTAAATCTTTGCAGCAGAGTTTCTGTAGAGTGGCGGTGTAAAGGCTGAAGCAACTTGGAGTAAATTACCAATGTACAACTGAGAGGGGAATAGTGCAGTTCTATTGCTCTCTGACGTCTGCTGCTGTAGTAATTGAATTGAAATCGTTTGTGCTGTCTTACATGGAATGCTGATGATTTCATTGCGTCTTGGTGGCTTGCTCAGTTGGTCCAGGAGGGTAATATCAGGCTTGAAGGTCAATGTGGAAAGTGGATGTTGATGCAGAAATGATCAGCAATAACACACTTAAAATATAATTAACTATAAGAGTGGATGCCAAAGGGAGGAAAGTAGGAGCATTCACATCAGCTTAGCTGCTTTTTTTGGTAGGAATGCATGTAGATGCCAAATAATACTCTTTGGTTTATGTGGAATTTGGGAAAGTGTTTGCTTAACTGCAGAGGTCAGAAGTGCCATTTTTTTCAGAGAACTTTTATCACTGAATATTAGTCATCAGCCACAGACGGCTGCAGAATATATCTTCCACAAACCACACACAACATTTTGCAGTACTTTTCTCACATTTTACTGCCACGATTCTTAGTTCACCATCTTTTACAAAAGATGCTTTCATCCTTAAATACAATTCTTTGTGTAATAGTGCATGTGTGTGAAGAAATACAGTTTTAGCACTTTGTTTTTACTGCATCTATTTTGTTGTTGCTAGTAGCTGTGATTTTTGACATAACTGTCACAAGCTTCTTCCTTCTGTTGATGCTAATAAGGATATACTGTGATTGCACTAACGATTTGGAAAGGGCAGAAATCTGTATTCACCTTCAGTGATTACCTTTGCCCCATTCTGTCTTCAGTTGGTGCCTACTGCATAGAGTATACTCCTCAGGGAAGCTCTCAAGTGTGAGATTTCACACTGTTTTTAACTTGTAAAAGGATCTGTGTGGTCTTTAGTGTTGTTTTTAATGGTCCCTGAGCTAACACCTTCTGTTAGTATTCATATAATTGGAGTTGGATGTCACAATATGTTTTATTGCATCTGTGCGATACCCGTATTCTTGGTAGAAGGAACTCCTGTGTCTCCTTACAAGTATGATATTGTGAAACCATCAGTTTTAGGTGCTGAACTTGGTTAATCTCTGGATAAGTGGAACTTGCCAGGCAGTTGTGTGTTCAGTTTTCCACAAGGCTCGGATTGGGTGCCTTTAACATGAGTGCTCTCAGCCTGTGGTTCTTGGTTACTGCGGTGCTCTGGGGTAGGCTGCTCCCACCCTGAGTGGGGCTTCACACTCACACAGCCCTTAGAGAAGCCGTAGTCAGTGCGTGCTTCTCTCCAGCCTGTGTGTATGTTAGTGGGGGAGTGCGAAAGAGTGATTTCTGCTGTCAGACAGTGACCTCGTACGGGATTATTTCACAGTTTAGGGCTAATATAATTAACTGTATGTGCAAAATAGTGGCTAGGGAGGAAGGAAATTGCATCCCTGTTCCTGAGAAATAGGAAGTCCCTTGGAGGCAAGAGTTCCTCCCTCATAATCTCACTTTACCAAAAACTACAGGTAGCAAAATGTCAGTAGTCAAATTGCTTTGTAACTAAGAATTCATTTTAAGTTTATGAACATTAGAAGTTCTCTCTTAAAATTGACAAGTTTTTTTTTTCCTTTGTCCTCTCTCCATATTTGGTGACCTAAAGGAGGTAACAAAACCCCTTTTCGTTTGCTTGGATGAAGAGCCCTATAGACCAAGCTAGTAAACGCTACCAAGAAAAGCTCTCACTGGCATTCTTTTGTGAAGGTCCTAGGAGCAGAGGTCTCTTGCCCATATTGTCCAATAATATTAATGATGTGACTGAGGACACAAAGGTTCTGTGCTCTGGATACTGAAAAACATGTGATCAGGGAACATATTTGTGTTAGGCAAATAGCTGTTAATCCTTGACTTTAAACAGGATGTATTAATGAGATAGCTTTTCAAATGGCTTAAATACCTAAGCTATGTAGGTTCAAAACTGGAAGCACTTCTTTGTTGTTGTTTTTTTTTCAATTATGCAGAAAGTAGCACAGAATTGTGATTTTTTTTCTCTTTCCCTTTGAAGGTCAAGGTGAATAGGTGTTGAGAGGGGTGGTATTCATCAGTGTTTTACAGCGAATATTGATGTATGAAGCCAGAATGGTTAGGCAATGTCAGTAGTCAACAGCTATTAATCTCAGAGTGTCCTTGGTCCTGACACTGTATTTTGCTGCACTATTGCAAAACATTAAAATGCTAGTCACCGGCCTTAATAACAGCTCACATTTTAATTGCTTTACCAAAAGAAATCCAGTTAGCCATAATCTCTGCTATAAAAGAGCTGTAGTTCTTTTTGGTGTAAAAATGTATACGATCTGTCATTAATGGTGTTCAGACATCCATACAAATTACAGGGCAATGTAAGTCATGTTTTGGATTGAAAGCTATCTCGAATATGCCAGGCGTCTGTAGGAAGATACTATGCTGGTGAGTACCAGAGGACTGCCTGTAAATATAATGGTGCTTCAGCAAGTGGAATAGTGCAGTAGTCATTGCTCACCATCTCTCCATTTCTGGTTAAATAGAACAATGCAGCGTGCTTAAGCTGCTGTGGACTTGGTCACTGGACCGCAGGCAGCTTGACTCCAAATATGGTACTTCTGGGTTTTGGGGGCTGTTACTGGAGGCTCATAAATTGAAGTTAAATATGATTGTTATTTTAACTGCTTACAGATACTTACTGGAGTTCTGTATGTTCTGGTTTCAGACCACTCTGTATGGGTTTGTGACTGTTAGTCATGTCACTTGCCTTTTTGTTAATGGAGGTTGAAACATGATTTTTTTGTGCTATCCGGAGGTTAACAGCAGTTTTATTTCAGAAATCTGAATGCAATTACAGTACGGAAATGGCTGGAAACAGATACTGAAGTGTTTCTCCATTAGTGCTGCCTGGTAATTCTGAATGTACAATTGTTCATGTGTGTTTGTGCTCCGTGTTCCCTTTCAAGCCACTTGAGAGTTACTGAGGAATGCAGAAAAAACATCGTACACCTTGGGCATCCATAGATGCTTGCATCAATTTTGACACTGTACTTCATTGCATAAGAGGATAATATGGGCTTATTTTAGGTTCATTAGGAGGACTGAACCGATTTATTGCTTCTACAGTCCACTAATGCTTTCAGTGTTTATGGTGTAGGGTGTTTGCATCCCATGAGTTAAGTTGCTTTACAGCCTGTTGAGTTTGGTTTCTATAATGTTAATGGCAGTCATGAGGAAAACCCAGTTATAATGCTAATGATCGTTAAGCCTTCAGGAGATTGCAAGTTTGGTGTTATGACTTCTTGCAGAGCTTCTTTGAAAACACAACTTCAGTCATAATGCTGACTGAGTTTACAAGAGGGTGATATGACCACAATTGTTGGTCTGGATGCTCCTTGCACTCCATGTACATGTTTGTGCATTGCCCTTGAGGCTGTTCCTGAAATGAGCACAGGGCTGACATGTGCCACAAGAGACTGACCTTGGTGTCTGTAACTAATAGCACCAAAATACGATACTACGTTGATGGAGATGTTATATGGGTGTGTATTTTTTCTGATATGTGTAGTATACCTCTCTCATTTTATACAGTTTTTATATGTAAAATATTTTGATTCTGGTAAGGTATTGATAAAATTGTTACTTATTTCTGGCACTCATTATTTTCACTAGTTTGATTCAAGTCAAGTTCAAACTATGGAAACAAAACCAGGCATCTCAAGGTATCTGGCATGTTGTAAGCTTGATTTTCTGTTTCTGAAAAGCTAGAATATTTATAAAGAGTTCAGTGGAAAGCATTGTTTTGTCTTGATGATGGATGTGTAACACATTTTTTACAGCCGTGATTCTGCTGTTTGGGATACCCGGTAGTTAAAGTCATTAGCTATCTATCATTATGGCCTGGTTTCCTGTTTAGAAGGTCTGTAGCTTTGTTATAAATAAGGGAAGAGGAGCAGGAGCCTCTGAGAGAGGTGCTGGTGATCAGGACAAGAGCAACGTTCTTCATTTCAGCTGTCGAAGATCATCTTGGCTGAAGTAAAGTATTGCAATGCTTCTTAAAAGTTGTTTCTTTGGCTTGAGATAAAATGGGCGTATTAACTGCTATTTCTCCGTTTTTAAAGAGTTTTTGGCAAATTTCTTTTTGAAGTATGAATACCTTGGAAATGGAAATCTTCTAAGGTTTTGTTGCTGTTAATACATTTAATGTCAGAGGCTTCAAGTTGACTGTCAAAAAACCTGTACCACCTCTTTTAACTGCATGAGGTGTGAGAGGTCTCGTCTGCGTTCAATTTTGCTGCTGTGCTAAGGCAGACAGTATGAACCTGGTTTGTGTGTGCCTGAAGCTCAGGAGACGGGCAGTAATTTCATGAAAATGGTGATTATAAAAGTAGGGTGGCAGCTTGAGCATTGATTCTAGAGTAACTTCATTAAGCTGTGGCAGTGGTTTGGGCTGTTTCCTGTCCTTCTTGAAGAGGGAGGACTGCAGTGGATTTGTTTAAAATCAGATTCTTACATTTGAGAGATGTGAATCTATCATTGGAGTTCCAGCTGGAAATGGACTGAAATCTGACACTGGGATTCAGGCTCTGTGATAAAGTAGAAGATAATACTGAATTTAAAACAATAAGACAAAAATAGTCAAATACTTCAGCTCTTACTGTTCACCTATAAATAGGTAGCTGTTATGAATTCTTCCTTACCGTATCCCTCTGGAGATGGAAATTAATCCAGCCTCCAGCTGCCTGCAACTGAAGGTCATGAGTCAGATAGAATTAGAGGAAAAATGGTGGCAGGATTTTGCAGACTCTGCTTCCTGACTTGAGGTTTTGGGCTCCTGCCTGGGAGGTTTTCAGTGCTCAAGCTGCTCTCTGTAAAACAGCATTTGAAAATTAACAAGGCTTCAAGGTGCCGCATCTCTTTGCACTTTGAATTTCCCAGTATGACCGTATTTTAACCACTGAGTACTCAATGGTGTGGCGGTGGGAGCTAGCAGCTTTACCTTGGGAAATGATATCAGAGAGTTAAGGGGACCTCCTCGTGCCAGCTGTTAACTCCATTTGTGCAGTGCAAATGAAACCTCCAGTGGCTGGGTTTGTTCACTGTAACTCCTTATCTGAGCCTTTATAATCCTATCCCAATAACTGAGGTTTTTCGCTGCCTCAAACAGAACCAGGCAGATTGAAGAAAAAGCTGTTTCTGTAGCTGAACTGGCTCCTGTTGGATTCCGTTTGGTTGTAACTAGAAATAATACAGCATATTAAAAAGGTAGTCAGCTGTAACCTACATCTTAAAGAGCTTGCCAGATGGCTGCTCTAAGTACCCTAAATTATTAAGACGGAATATGTAAAATATTACTCACAGTTACTGGCGCTTTACTGCCTTTTTCGCCCTCAATGTAGGCTGTGCAGACTGCTCGGTTCCACTTTGCTTCCTCCCGTACCAGTGAGGTGGGGGTGTTAAGAATGTCGGCGTTAGGGAAATGTTGGGAGAAATAACTAACGAGAATGAACAAAAGCTCACATGGCTTTTTTGTTGCTGGTATTGCACGAAGGAAGCGTGGCCTTTAAGATGAAGCAGGGTGCTGGAGTAACTTGCTTTATGCCAAGTTTATAAACGTTTATTTCTGAAATGTTTTTTTTCTGTTGGGCTGTGAAATGTCCTACGGTTCATTAAAAAAAAAAGAAGGAAAAAAAAAAGGAAAAAAAAAAAGGTGGGGGTGTCAGGAGTTGAGAAATTCTTTATAATAAACCTTTCTGTGGTGGTGCCCAGAAAAAAAGCCCTTCCAAATTTTGAGTTGGTAGGAGAGGAGGTGGCAGCGAGGGAAATGGTTATAAATCTGTCCTTGTCGGTTGCTGTGTGTTGGAATCCTCCTTGACTGAAAGAGCTCAGTCAGAGCAGCTCTGGCCAGTGAGCCCGAGTTTCCTTAGGAGCTGTTTCCATCTGTTCATGAAACAGAGCTGTTCAGCTGAGTTTGTGTCCAGAGTTCTCCTGTCTCTGTTTTTTTAAATATGTAAACAGTGCCATTGATGTTCTAAATCTGGTTAGGAAAAGGGCTGGAGGTGGCTAGCTGGAAAGGTAATATTTTATCTCTGTATTACTGTACAGTTGTGTGCAGGGTTAGTGGTTGAAGGGAACCCTGTGTGGTTCTTCCATTTGCTTTTGAGAGGGATTTTTTCTTTTTGTGACAAAGCTTTCATGGCCATGAGCAATGTGGACAGGCAAGGGAGCATCCTTTCCATTAGCATAAAGGTTAATACTTTATCTTCTATCTTGGCAACATACATACAAAGTAGCCTTACTTCTCACGTGCACATACATCTGCTGGTTCCAAAATAAGCCCATTTTACTCTTATCCCAATTTACTGCCTTACTAGAAAGTGCGTCTTCAATCCTTCAGTGAGGGAGGTGGAATTTAAAGTCTTCCTTTTGTAAAGGGACAGGCTTGCGTCTGCTGTTTCCACTGCCAAACGGATGGGCTGGGTAGGCAGAGAGGTCTGGGAGCAGGGATGTCAGGCATGCAGGGTTCTGCCCAGTCCACATGTTGGGCCTTGCCAAGCAGAGAGCATTCCTGTGATGCTCACCCAGCCCTTCTGCACGCAGAGCAAGGGACGGGGCAGCTTTTCTGATGGTTTAATGCTTGGGAAAGGGATACCACGGTTTTTAAACCCAAATTTGTCACAGTGACAAAGCTGGGCTGGCAGCTTTGGATGTAATATGTGGGGCTTCCTCATTCATTATTCTGTCTTCTGAATCATGTTAAATATAAATGAGAACCAAGTTTCGTTCCCTGTGCATGCCAAGCAGGGAAAAATGAGGTGACCCAGTTATGTCCGTTTCACAGCGTGTTAGATGCGGCGGGACCAGTGAGGAGGATTGAGTCATTTAACACAGTTTAGTGGGAGATACAATTGTTGTAGCCTAAAGGACAGCTTTTGAAGTGCACAGCCAGGTCTTCTTCAGGAGAGAGGAAGAAGTTCTTATCTGCCAGATGGATGAGGTACTGAACTTCACTATTCACCTTGCAAGACAGTCATACCCAGAGAGACTAGTTCCAGGTCAGTAGAACAGCGTGTACTGATGGCTTCATCACCTTGTGGCATCTTTTCCTTTAGCAGTAGTACTGCACGGTGTGATTGCCAGGAACTGAGCTGAGACCCCTGTATTTCTTGGCTTAGACCAATAAGTACTGATGAAAGTATAATGGGGCTTCTGGATGGTTTTGTGTTCTGCATACTGAGTGTGAAAGGCACTTTTTCTTCTCCAGAAAGTTTAGGTTGAAATTGTTATTCATCCAGTTGGATCTTCTTTAACTGAAAGGGAGGTATGGTTGATAACCCACGTTTATTTTTAGATTCAGATTCTCCTAGGTCCATACCTCATTCGTTCTCTAGCATTCATGCTCTATTAATGCTGTGGAAGTTCCTTCAGTCTGGTGTATGACACTTCACGTTTTCCCATCTCCCTGTTTGGGATCACACAGATCAACGTCTTGTCTTTCAGGGATTTTCTCATTCTTTACACCACTTGTGGAGACAGAGGGATGGCAAGTCAGAGCTGAGCTGGCAGAATGAGCAGTGGCTGGGCAGGAGTGAAACGTGGGTATGGGCAAGCACAGAGGGTAATTGTAACTGAAAGGAAGAACTGAGAAGTGCTCTGGGTGGATTGCTGTACAGCAGACAGGTCTGTTGGGACTCGAGAGATAGTGAGTGTAACTCGTTCTGGTGATGATTCAGCTGTTCCTCAGCTGTCTTGCTGAACTCTTTCTCATATTTTGCACTTCTTCCCTCCCACCCCTAAAATACACAGTTGCAAAATATTTTTAGATCTTATTCTTAGGATTTGTTAGAGATGAACATGGAAGTGTTGGTGTGTAATTGAAAATGCTGGATGTGTGAGCTGATGTTCATAATAGTTAGGAACTGGTTGGTACAGCAAGGTCACCAGGTCTTGTCATTGTGTTTTGCCCTTTGTGCGTTTAAGAAAAAGTAATTATGTGATTTATTTGACTTAGTTCAGGCATCTTGGACCTTCAGCAGTGAAGGTGCGTGTCATGCAGATCACTCACTCTATGGGTTAGCAGAGAAGCTCTCAAGATACGGTGTGCAGGCGCGGTGGTCTGCCCATTGATTTGCTCAATTCCTCTGAATTCACAGGGCTAGGAAAGCATTTGATCTTCATGATCTAATTTGTGTTTGGTGTTAAATATAACAAATGCATAATGATTATTATTAGCAGTTTAGGGGAGGATTAGGGGGGTTTTAACGGTAACCATAAATACTGTGTTACTGTGAGTAGGATGTAACGCATCTCTGAAGTGGTTAGTTCCCATGTGCTCAGCTTTTCCTTGAGGAAGGAGTTCTCACAGGTGTGTGCTGCATATCTGCACACTGTGTGGGGTTACTTTGAGATGTATAGGAATGAAAATGGCAATTAGTTACTACAAATGGTCCTGTTGTCAGTGCTGTAGATGATCTTTCTTGAGACTGCCTATTTAGAGGGCAAAAACAGCGAGAGCTAATTAACAAGCAATGGTTTAGATAGATCAGGCGATTTCTCTCCTGGAGAGGTGAAATGATTCTTTTAAATGATAAAACGCTGAAGCTCAGCTGCCTCCAGCACTTGTTAGTAAGAGTCGCTGCGGAGAACATCTGGGTGAAGCTAGCAGTGTTTTGAATGCAGCCTTTTTCTCTGATGAATCTGGTGTACAGAATATTGAGTGGCTGGAGCTACCCCTTCCTTCTTTCTCTGCTAGTAATGATGTCTGCATGGGGTGGTGAACAGCCGCAGAGGAAATTTAATTAGTTTGGCTCTGTTTTTACATACTGACTTTTAAAAAGGAAAAAAAAAAGAGTATGTTTAAAAAATGTAAACTGGAATTTGATAACAAATGATGTATGTGCATCTTCCCTAATCAGATACTTAAGTACAGCAGCTTATGGTAATTAATACATTATTCTAGCAGTGATGCTGTCCTGAGTAGCAGGCTCTTGTGATTTTATAGCACATAACCCTGCCTGTGGTAGAAGGGTTGGAGCAATGACCCCTGAGGTCCCTTCCAACCCAAGCCATTCTGTGGTTACAGAGGACTTGAACTACCACTGCATTTGTGAGCTTGAATCATTTGTCTTACAGGCTGATGTGGTGGACGGTAAGAGCTGTAAACTCTTCTTAAGTCTTGGTACCTATTGTCAGTGGTGAAATGTGTCAGATACATATCACAAGTCCAAAAGAAAGAAATAAGAACATGTAACCCGTTAGCTGTTGCTGGCTGAACATTGAGGTTGGTCTGAAAAATTCTGTGCGGAGGACTTTCTAGCCCAGAATTCAAATGCCAATCTTGTAATTACTATATTCACATAACATATGCATAGTTGAAAGCAGTAATTTTGGTCGAAGTCACCGTGCTTTCCATTTCTCCATAGTTTTTCTCAAATCTTTGGTAAGCTACGCCTGTTTTTTTAATCTAGAAGAAATTACATGTCACTGCTTCCATTGGCTTTTTGAGGGAGCTGGCTTTTGTGCTTAAAGCTTCTTAAGGACTGCAAAGCCTGAATGCCTCCCATTCTCCTAGTGACTGGGAGTGTCACTGGTATGTACAGGGTATGAATCTTGCAGATGTAGAATGGGTTTACCTTTAAAAAACTTATTTAAAAATAAGAAAGGATCTACAAACTCCAGACAGAGCTTTGGCGTTACAAATTTTGGCTGCACCGTGATTTAAAGCAAACTGTGCTGAAAAAGGTATTGGTTAAAGTTTTTTTGTTGTTTTTTTTTCTGGGTCTCAACTTTGTATGTTCCTGTAATGTTTTGCTTTTTTGTTTCCACAGGGCCATTTCCTTATATTTCTTTTTCCAAACCTGGCAGTTAGTTGGGAGTGAGCGTGTGAATTATCTGATCTTCTGAGGTTTTTAGAAGCAGGTATGTTGGCAGGGAAAGCTCTTAACGTTGAACTGATTTGGGAGGGGGGCAGGGTGGGGATGGGAGAGCTTTCCTGATCTGTGTACCAGAAAGTGGGTTGCAGGGTTAGGGAAATTTTGCTGGATTGCGTTGCATAATGTATGGCATATTAATTTAACTTTCTTGGGAAAGCCAAGTGGGTAAGGACTTCAGTAAGGCTTTCCAATCCTTCATTTGTAAAGATGGATTGTACTGTTTTAGAGCATAGACCGGTTTTGCAAGTGGTTGTGGAAATGTCCTGATGTAATTGCACAACATATATGGTGGGTAGCGTTTGTCATCCTAAAGGGCATCTGCATGTAACAGCAACTGAGAGGTGTTTTTCAGTCTCAGTATTGTTTTAAGGCTTCTGTCCTTCTTCTTCAATTGTCAGATAGGAAAAGCACTGGCTGCTGAGACTTTGACCCAGTCTGATTGAGCAGTAAATGAAGAGCAAAGCATTGTTGCTCTGTAATCTTACTGTAACATCTTTATACATATGTCGCAGTAGCTTTTGACTTGTGCTGAGTACTTCTTCCCCCCATGTTGCTACTACCTTTGTAAAGTATTCCTTGGATGGGCAGGTGTAATATTTTTTGATTCTTCCTGTTAAATATGTAGGTCATGGTGAATCCATCTCGGTTGAAACTTGCTTTAGAAGAACCAGATTTAAATAGAAACATTACATCACCTCTTTTTAAATATTTGATAAATTAATAAACGACTTGAAGTCTATTATGCTGGAAAACCATGAATAATTATATGTATTTAATGCAAATCTTTGTAATGCCTGACATAGTGAGATGCTGAAATGTATGGATCTCCGGAGCTGGCATAGAAGCACCAGAGGCATTTTCTTGGTGCTTGTGTGTAGTGCCACCTATTGGTAGATATTCTATATAACTTCCATTCTTAAACCATAGGTGTGTTGAGGTTGTTGGTTTTGTTAATAATTAAAAACAAAAAACTTCAGGCTTAATAGTTAACATTTCATCTGCTTTTATTTATTGGGTGTGAGCTTCGTGGCTGTGCATTCTGCATCCTGTTTTCATGTTGGCTGTCGTTATTTATGGAGGGAAAAACAAAAACACAGGCTCTTCTGTCAGAGTATTTCTTTTATCTAGGAGTCAGATTGTGCTTTCTCTACTTCTGCAGTAATGTAACAACAGATAATGAGCTGGTAGTATCTGAACATCAGCCTCTTTCAGTCTCTGAGGTGAATATGACCCAATTCAATTATTCAGGTTTTTTCAAGGATTTCTCTGATGAAGCTTGTGATTCCTCACACTTGTAGTCAATAAGTGTTCTGCCTGCTGCTGAAAAATGGTTTAGGAATTAAACTTGCCTGTTGTTCCTATTAAACTCCATTACCTGTTTTGATTTGTCTTTTTCTGATCTTATCACATCTCCAGGAAATCCAGGAGCTGGCAGGAAGGGAATGAACCGTGAGGGCGTCCCCGGAAAGAGTCCGGAGGAGATGTACATTCAGCAGAAAGTGAGAGTCCTACTCATGCTGAGGAAGATGGGATCAAATGTAAGACACGTTGTCACAGCCTGTGTTTTGTGGCTTTCCAGATGTAATTTTGTAATAACTGGGATAGTGCTCACTAAGATGGATAGATGATGGTCTGGCTTTATTATTGAGTTGTTTTAGCTATCACTGATTTAGCCATTATCCTGTGATTAAATGCAGTTGAGGGTTTTTTTTTTTTGCATAAATATTATGAAGCTTGTGATGCTTGAGTCTAAATCTGAACATCTGATTATTTCTCTTTTTCCAGTAAAGTTTTTCATTATTGAGGAACCAGGAAAATAAGGCAACTGTTTTAAAGTGACTTTGAATCTCTCAATGAATGTGGGGTGTACCAGTTTGCAGCTGTATTCCTGGTATTATGATTTATGCAAATAGTTGTTAGCTTAAATGGTTGAAGATTAAAGTAGAGATAACTCTGATGTTTCCTATTGAAAAGTCAGAGATATCTTCAGCCTTTCTTCATTTTCCTCTTTGCTGACCAACTCTTTGTACACTTTCAGCTGACTGCTAGTGAAGAAGAGTTCTTGCGCACATATGCAGGTGTAGTGAATAGCCAACTTAGCCAGCTGCCTCAACACTCAATTGATCAGGGTGAGTCCTGGGTTTGTTTGTTTTGTGTTTATTTCATTTGTGAAAAGAGTTCCAGAAAATACTAAATTTAGGTTTCTATCTTTGTGTAATAATATACTTCCTGTTTAAACCCATCCTGTAATTTGAGGTACGTGGTTCATTTTCTGCTCCAGTCTTTGGAGGAGAGCTGGAGTGTAATGTTCAACAGGACTCAAACTTTTGAGATATGGTACAGACAGAGATAACTACTGCTGTACAGCTTCTATACTTGTTCTGGTAAACTATGAACTTTTTAATAAACTATTTTCATTAGTTGTTGTACAGTGTTATTTTAATTGGGTTTGTTTAGGTTCCTATTAAGGAGATGAAGTAGGTGTTGCTTTTGTGAATTCTTTACAGAAGTCTTGGTAAATAATTTTGTGGTGATATCCTGTAGCTGCAGATCTGTTCTGAACTGAATGCTTCTTTCTGCATGGCTTTTTTTTTTCCTTTCATAGGCCCGATGCCAGATCACATTCATATGTGGGATTTGGTTTGGGAGGAAAATTTTTTTTCTTGTGCTCAACTGAGTTGAGCAGAAATTTAATATAGATCTGAGACATTTAGAAAACCATTAGAAAACCTGTACAGACTTGCACTTCAGTTCTAAGTGTGCATTCATTCCTCACATAGCTGGGGGATTGATGCAGATAGATATACTTGTGTATTTTGGCTCAGAATTCCTAAACTTTTCTGCCAGTCTCAAGTGAAAATTTGCCAGTTTCTCCTCAAAAACTGAGGAAGACATTGAGATAAGAACGACTGCCTTCGTTACCGGACAGCTATGATGCTGCCTTCAGCAGTTGGCATTTGTCAACTTTATCCCTAAAACAGTTACATTTCACACAGTTTAAAAAAAAAAAAAAAAAAAAGAAGTATGCTGAATGGTCTCAGCTTTGTCAAAGAAGAGATACTAAAAACGAGAGTCCAGCCAGGGGACAGAGATACTTGTACAGCTGTGTTCCTATGCATCTTAATCTAACTTTCTTGTCTAAGCTGTCTGGTTTTATTATCTGTAAAATTAGCTAACTATTTTCTTTTCAGAGGGCTTTGGAGACTTTAATATGGTTGGAGTGTTTTAGAATTCCTGATGCGGTGTTGTAGAGAAAGCTCAAAGTACTGTGCTTCTGGTTGCTCTCGATCTGCTAAGATAACATTTAGAAGAACCCCCAAAGGATGCTCTTTCTGATACAGCCCATAAACTTGCAGCTGAAAAAATGAGTATTGACATAAATTTTAAATTGAATCAAAAGAGAGATCAACAGATCAACAGTTAATTGTTTTTCTAGACTCCCTGATCATGCAATACAGGAAATGTAAGAACTTTATACTTTGTTTGAAAAGTTGTCTTTGTTCCATACTTGTACAGATGCCAAATGATTTCTGTCATCATTTTCTATAAGTCCTTGAGAAATCTTTAGACTGCTTCCCTAGGGAAGTGAAATCCTCCATGTTAATGCTCACTTTGATCTGATCTGAGATGCTTCTGTCTTTCTTGTGTGATTTGACCCTGCGATCCACCTTCAGTCCTCCCAAGTTATAATTAAACTGTTGGCCTCACCATAAAGGTTTTTCTTGGTATAAGAAAACAGAACAAAGAAAGAAAATATTTAACTCTTCAGAGAGGTGGAAAAAGCTGTCGGTCCTTTCCATAACCAGGTATGCCATCTTTCCAAATTAACTGGAACTTAGCACAAAGAAAAATTGTACTGAGGAAACCTAACCAAATACCATTTCCTCTGGAGGAAGGTGAAGCTGCAGTGCACTGTAGAGGCATGAGCAACTGTAATTTATTGCTCAGGACTTTGATTCCCAGAAAATCTCTGCAGGTTTGTAATAGTCAGTTATGTTAACGCTGCTCTTTGCTCTTTTTCTTCCATGATTTTTCTTTATTGAGAATCACCACCAGCTGCCAGGACCCTTTGGCTGCAACCTAGTGTAGGTGAACCATTGCTTGGATTGATCATGAAGTTAACCAAAAATAGAGGGGAAAAATTCCATCAGTGTCCAATTTGTCATCTAAAGGGAGATTCCATCTCCACTAGATGGCATTATCTTGCACAGAAAAACCCTGTCCCAAGCACTGAGATACTTTAATGCTTTGTTTTCTTCAAGGTTGCTTAAAGGAATTTTCTTCTCTACTTGTCTAATGTTTTCATTGGGTCTCCTCTGAAGGACTTTTTTTGTCTTTATGCAGTTTGCCTCACAGACCAACTAAGAGGGATGTTATTAAGGAGTTACTTACAAAGACTACTAGGTTAGTGGGTTTAACAGTCTTTCCTTCCAATAAAAGGACCAATTGCTCTCAGCCCCACCAATCTTTAGAGGCCTTTTTCTCCAGCAGACACCCGCAGGGCAGAAAAGCTATTTCATACTCTCTTTTCTTTCCCAAAAAGAAAATGACCTTCTTGGCCCTAAAAGCTTTGGTGCGGACCTGCACATTTTTGTGCGTCAAACATGCTGCAGTCTGGATGCACATATGCAGAAAGCTCTATTTTGTTTTCGTTAAGAATGTGGGTGGACGGTCTTAAGATTTATAAGTACATCACAGTCTCATTAATTTTTTTCCTTGTTGTGTATCCATGAAATACTGTCTTAGAAGAGCTGTCTTCCTGTGTTCCTTCACAATGGTTACCTGAGGTGAGACTGCCGAGCTGGTTGCTGTGTGGTGCTCCCCACTGGCTTTTGATAAAGACCTGTCAGCTCCTTAGTTGAGTCTATTTGTCTGACCACGGCAAGTCACTCTGCAACCAATGTGCCCAATGCATAGTTGCAGCTATGTGACAGCGCATGGGGGAGTGAACTTTCCACTCCGAGTTGAGCTGATTGCATTGCTGGATGTATTTGTGTAGATCAGAGAGGAATGACCAATTACTGGGGCTTTCTGCAGTATTTCAGCAGATAGCAAATGGAAATAGGTGCAATTCTATCAGGTATGTGTTCCAAACTTCACTTTTGCAGAGTGACATATATTAGAGCATATATTAGAGCAACATCTGTGAATCTTGAATGACTACAATAAATATTTTGGTCTTAAAATAATTATTTTTATTCCAACTCTCCCCTGAAGTATTTAATACATAAATTCAATGTTAATCAACAGCCTAAACCTTCATACTGCGTTGCTGACTTAATGTTATAACCATTTTATTTTTGGATCGTTTCTGTAATATGTTAACACATTTATGGAATTGCAAAATATATGGCATTTTTCTTTGCTGAAAGACTATTTTTTAGCTGACACCTGTGGCTTTTGTTGTTGTTTTATTTTCATGGCTCCAGGAATAACTGAGGAACCTGAAACCATCCCTTTGGAAACAGTGCCTGTGCTAGAGGGGAGGATTTGATCTGGAGCTGTTTCAAGATACTGCTTGTTAGTCTTCCCTGCATTGCAGCATCAACTACAGCAGCTCAGCCTCATTAGGTTTTTTGAGCTTGAAATGATGCATTTAAGGCTTTCTTATGTATTTTTAACACAAGCAAACACTTCTCAGGAAGTGAAGTACACAGAAACACCTGGGAGGAAAAAAAAAATCCTGCTTCTCAGTGACTTAAATTGCTAAATGGTAGGCTAGCACTTGGCTGCCCCAAGTCACTGCTCTGTGGTGTTTCTGAAAATGGAAGCTATGCAGCTAGTAAGCCCGATATGTGAATTATACTAAGACCTTGGTGATTACAGCTCTGTTGTTCCTATAGCAACAGGAGTGTCATGCTGGTTCTTGCAGAAAGCCGGTCCCTTAGGGAGGGCAGCGCTGAGATGCAGGCACACGCCTCAGCTGGGTTAGACACGTTCTCTGGATGGTTGGGTATTAAAAATGAATCTAGGCTGCTCCTGGAGTTATCAGGGGGACTGCAGCCCTGAAATACCACATAGTGGTGGAGAAATCAAGGTACTAGAGCTCTTCTCAGCACAGAGCGTTTCTTTCCTTTTGAACACCATACTTGTCTGACTGCGTTCCTCCTCTCAGCAGAGCTTGTTTTATTTTTAGAATGCCAGACTAGCGGGATATTAATACTGAGTTTCACAGAAGAGTTAATGTTTGGAAGGCAATTGCTGGATGGTGATTAAAGGAATGTATATTTAAAGATCTTGGGGAAAGCAAAGAGATATATATATATTTTCCATTTGGCATCCTTCTGACATTAATAACACATTTACCTTTCTGATCTCTGAAAGCTGTTCAGGTTTATTAATTTTGCAGGTGGGGGCAGACAAATCAGTTCTATGTATCTGTATATCATTTCAAGAACTCTTAGACATAGCAGTTGCAGGTGACATCTTTGCTTGGGGTCAAGGCAGTGTATTTTTAATCCGGCTTGTACCCTACTGGCTTGGTGCCGCTGTCGGTGTGTACTTGCTATGGAAAGCTACAAGTTAAATATTGTCAACTGTAGCAGGGATAGGAGTGTGAAAGTGCAAGGCAAAAGTGGGGAAAGCATTTTTGTGTCCAAAAGTCTGAGGCAATGAATGCTTTGCTCATTAAGGAGGATGACAGATGTTCTGTTGGGTATATGCAAGTCCCTTTTTCAGTGTAGGAATGCGTGCCCAGAAAAGGAGAGGTTATACAGAGAGGAGCTATATGTATAGAATGCAGGGTACACGTCGGGCATGCGTGTACCTTCTTCATTGTTCTATACGTTAATTACTGGAAGTGCAAAGCTCAGTGGAGGATGTGCAAAAAGTAAACATGGCCCACAGTCCTATTGTCTTAGTTGCAGACTTCTGGCAATGTGCAGCTTAACTTTATAACCTGTGCTCTGGTTTTTCAATTTTTTACTTGATTAGAAAGAAAACATCCGCTGTGGGAGCTGAGTGAGACTGTTGCAGAGGCCTTATTAATTAGTACTTTAATCCCTGCTTTCCTTTCACCACATAGAAACCCCTACTCCATTCTCTGGACATGTTTGTATTTGTACATGAGCACAAGTGGCTATAGAAGTGCTTAATGAGCAGCCTTGCTCCATGGGTTTCATTTAGCTCTGGCTAGCTTGGGTTTCAGGACTGGATGTGAACAAAACACTGCTGAGAAATGTGGATGGACTTCTAGAGAAATGTCACTCAGGGTTTTCTTTTTTGGCTACCAGGTATCTTCAGAAATACTATCATGCAAAGTGGCTCCTGGAAGAGTACCCCTTTCAGTTGCAGAGTGCACTTTTAGTTGTTTGTAGTTATTATTCAGCAGAGAAGCTTTTCATTCTGCTTTCAGATCATTGAAATACCACTAAATATGCTTCTCAAAATCGTATAGTGCCTTCTCTTTGAGGAACTCAAAATACTTGACAAACTCATTTGCTGGAACCTTAGTGTTTGTATTGGAGACAATAGGGGGTGAAGCGAACTGGCAGATTGCATGCTTGTCTGAAGCACATGAGATGGGTGTTGTTCTGCCAGGTGCTGTGCCTTGGGATTATCTAACTGCTCATCGGCCTACCTTGAAGGTACTATCTTTTATTTGATGGATCAAATGGTCCTTTATAATGTGGTCGCCTGAGGCTCTTGCAAATGGTAGTTTGCATGTATTTCCTGCAAATGAAACCATTGGTTCTTCTGCTATGACAGTGAAAGATTCTGAGGAGGGAGCTAGAAGTAACACTGCTCAGAGTTATGCATAAAATCCATTCTTTACTGATCTTGTATGGTAAAAAAACCTCCAAGGTATTTTCTTCATGAATTCGGGCAATTTTAAAACTACAGTTATTGTAATTACATCAGTGACAAAGCAGGAATACTGCAGTAGCTAGTGTGCTGTTAGCTTTGGTTATGAAAGACTGCAGCCTTGAATTCCAGACTTGTTCTCCATCCCATTGATCTCCGTTGTCATTTAGGATGCACAGAGTAATAATGCAGTAATGCTATAGGCTTTTAAGCATTTTCCATATTTTTATGCTGTATTCTTTGCTGTAGTCTTGCTTTATTCTTCCAAATAGAACATAATTTTCTGATTTGTCTTTTTCTGCTTTCTGATTGTACTGGCAAGCAGTACTTCTTCTGTCCTCTTCTCCTGCTGAGTCCAGGCAAATGGCATGTTACCAGCTCATGCTGACAGTGTCACTGGCATTCAGGCTGTGCCACATGGGTCCAGAATACGAGAACAGGAACGGGTGAAGTGAGAACCTGCACTTCAGTGATAGCTATTTTGGTTGTAAAGACAAAATGAACTGCGGAATTCCCAGCGTCCTTTGCCGAAAGCTATTTCTGCTCATCATGTGTTTTCAACTGCTGTTCGGTCACCACAGCAAGCTGTGCAGGGAACAGCACCGAGAGCTGGGCTTGCTTGGGGCAGGCAGGAGTACTTTCTGGTGGGTTTGTGGGGCTGCACAGCTGATAGGGGATGATATTTCTATGTGAAATCCATGAGAGTACCTGTAAGAATGATTTTGTTCGTTTTCAGCCTGTAGAGAGAGGAGACGTCAGGAAAACAGTCAACATCTGTTAGATAATCCAGCTCATCTCTGTGTCCATGCGACGTCACTGCTGATGTTGCTGTTGCTAGGCTGCTCCAGCTGCTCTGGGCTCACATAGCAAAGCCTCTGTGGCTTGAAAGGGGATGCATACAAAATGTAGAGGCATAGGCTGTGCTTCGTGTACACTTGCTTTGCTAATGATTTCAATATCATTACTCCCTCTCTCTCTTTGGCACAGGCTTGTTTTTTAGAATTGTTAGAAGCCAAATCCTTTTCCTGTAGAGGCTAGTGGCTGTAGTATTTATGGTCTTGGAAGAAAAAATATCATCACGGCAACTTGTTAATTCAGAGCTGGATTCTGGCACTGTATGCCATTAATGTTTTGATCAAGGAAAAAACAGTTTGTGGAGGAGATGAAAAGGGAGAAGGCTGCAGGGCTTCTGCGTGTTGGCAAGGGAGCACCGCAGCAGTTTTTGATGTAGTTCTAGAAAATGTGGGTCCTGCATATGAAAAACAAATTACCACTCGGTCCTTAATATTTCTTCCTTTGAGTACATAAAACAAATAAATTGTAAAGTGTATAAAAATAAATGTAGTCGCATTTCATAAGCACTGATTTAGTTTTTAAGGGTATTAGCAGGGGGGATTAATAACCTTCTCTTTCTCTCCTTTTAAGTCCCTTCTTCCTTCTGTATCACAACTAAAGAGCGAATTAGAGAACTGAGAAGTGACTTTTTGGCTGACATTCATACAGCTGTAACAGATGAGGACGTCTTGTTAGTCCTCTTTTACCTTGTGTGCAGGTGTACAGGTGAAGTTGCTTGGGGCGCAGAGCTGAAATCTGCTGCTGGATGTGTTGAATGCTCTGGAGAGCTTCACGTGCTGATGCTCCATCCAAGCTGAATCTGAACTTTCCAAACTCCAGTAAAAGATATCTGCAAAGCTGATCCGTGATCTGAATGGCATAGGCAGTCAACATTGCTCATAGCGTTTCCTACTTGGTTGTCTAATCCTTTAATAGAGGCTTTGAGGAAAACCTTATTAAGCAAAATTATCCCAGGCAGACCAAATTAATTAATGAAGGCTAAAATGGTCATTTTGAGTCATCTGTTGCACTTAAGTGTCTCAGATCATTTGATTTTTAGGAATGATATAGACAGTGACTGGAGGTTTGATCATATTTTCTAATTGATTAAATAAATGCTGTTAGAGGATCTGCAGATGAAAAAGAGCATTTCCTTTTATCTGACTTTGTTGGGGATCAAATTTTTACCAGGAATGAAAGACACTGCATTCAACCCGTCAGGGTTCTTTTGCAGGGTTCTTGTCTAGACAAGAGATATTGATGTATTATTTCCCTATTGTCCTGAAGAAGTTTCTCTTTAAGTGCCTGTTAGACCATGCTCCATATTCAGGAAGTCTAGAAAACTGATTTTTTTTTTCTGAATATCTCATCTTATCTTTTTTGAAGAATGAGAGCTTAGCATGGAATGCTCTTTCCAAGCCTTTATCGGACATGATTCTCTGGCTGTTCAGGGCTTCCTGCTATAAGTGCCCACTTGAAAGATGATGGAAGACTTGGAGATGGTTCACAGGAAGGTAATAGCGTTAGGGGACATGAGTTTTGATGGCAGTTACGTAGTTGATGGCCTCAATTGAGGAAAAGAATTGAAGAACTGAGTCCACACACTGTACTCTTCTGGAAAAGATTTCTTTAGGTTAGGGAAAAAAAACGTTGCTTAGCAAAGGTAAGTCTCAGTTCAAAAATAAGAAACCACAGCCTTCTGTTCTCTCTGTGCTCTTTCCTTTCCTGTTGATTTTATGGATGTACAGGATGACACTTTGGATACTGCATCTATCTGCTGTTCTTTAACGGAAGTAATCATGGCACACATTTTCCTGTCTCTATTACAGGTGCTGAGGATGTTGTGATGGCATTTTCCAGGTCAGAGACAGAAGATAGAAGACAGTAATTACAGGACACCTGAACGATACAGAGCTGGAGTGGACAGTGTGATTCCTGAAGATAGAGGAGGATGGCTGAGCGTTAATAAGTTCCTTTGCCCACCCTAAGTTTTCCATGGTTGTCCTTCTCCTTTGTAATTTTGCTTCCCTTTGCCCAGCCCTCAGAATGCATCTCACAGCCATCTGTTCCTATAAGTTTTTGCTACTCAGCTGGGCTGTGTTAAGTAAGGACAAACCTAAAGGTGTCTTTTTGATTGGCTCAAAGGGACAGACTGTGATTGGCTAAAGGAAGACAGTTTTTAAACTTGACCAATGAAAACCTTTTCTCTTATTTTATTTTCAATTTTAAAGTCTCTTGACATCCTACTTCTAAAGAAGCTTTTCATGCTGTGGTGCTTATTTAGGTCAAAGTTGTGAATTTGAGGAGGGTTTGATTTGGCTGCGTAGAACTGGAAGCAAGTTGTGGTTGGTTGACAATGCAAATGGTTTATCTTCAGTTGGCTTGCTGGTGTTTTGCTGACATCAACATTTTCATTGCAGAAGGCTGCTGTTTTGGTGCGTTGGCTATTACTTTATCCTTACTGACTTGGGGAAAAAGACAAATGTGCTTTGCGGTATTTATTACATCTATACACGTATACATGCTTGCTTGTTTGTTTTTGTTTGTTTTTGATTGGCTTTGAAATCATGTTTTTCCTTTCCTCTTGTCTGTAGTGTTTCTGATGCCATCAGTTTTTCCATACTCATTTGCTCTGTGGCCTCAAGCTCTTTTGGGAGCATGTGTTGAAAGTGTGTTTAGTTCAGTAAGCCTACCTGTTTCAGCTGGAACATGGAGATCACCAGCCGTTCTGTGCTTCTGTGTGGGCTGTGCTATGAACTCCTGGTTAACCTGGTCGTTCAGGTGGCTTCTCTCTTTTGCTTCTGACAGAGGAGCTGTAGGTATTTTGCAGGAATTGCAAGAATGAGATCTATGGCTGTGATGTGAATTTGCCAAATTTGTATAGAGAATATGTGAACTTGTTTAAAATACGACATATGGTTCCACTTTAACCTTTTAATTGCTGCACGAGACTAGCTCTCATACAAGGGAAAGTTAATGATAACTTAAATCTAACTTTCACTGGGCTTTAATAAACTAAGTTCCTAGTCACTTGAAAAATTATATGTGGTTTGGCTCCCTGAGACTGATCCGATGGAAATTATCTGGATCTTGGATGATAGCATTTTTCTCTAGGCACTGGTCCAAGAGGCAGCAGCACTGCGTTAAGCTGTCCAATGGTGAGTGACAAGTGACACTCAGGTTTACTCTTTTGGTAGTTGCAGGGCCTTCAGACACACACAGATGCATTTACAAACTTAAAAAACCTGCAGTGAAATTAGTGCACTGACTGTTCAGGAATCTGCACATAGACTATCAGAAGCCTACATTTCCAAGCACTGTTGCCTAAAACCTAGCACTTCGTTTCCTCTGGTGTGTGCAGGTCATTTGTACAATACTTGCAGATTTTCCCATGGGTTGCACTGATTTTAAGATGTTTGAAAACCTATTAAAGCAGAAATCCATTCATTCACCTGTTCCTGGCTCGTTTCATGTGGTTATTAATTATTTGGAGTAACAGCTCCGGAATCTGTGACAACATGACCCCTTTTCATGGCAAGAAGTTCTGACAACAGGATGCTGTTGTGGTCTCACAGTGGGGGGAAGAGCTTGAAAGAAACGGTAGAATGTGTGCAAAAGGAAGAATGGATTTGTGAGCATGAGGAGGGAATTTATCTTGAGCAAATATGTAATGAGAACAACTGTACATCTATTTATGAAAGAAGATCCTTCTGATTCCGTTACAGCTTTGTAAGATTCGATGTGGAAGTTTCTCTTTGCCCCCTGTTTGCTGGGGCTGGATAAGAAACTATGTCATTAAAATAAACCAGAAACAAGCCCAAATGATTCTTTACATCTTGACTTGATTGCCAAAGAGGCACTTTAATCTTAATTTTGTTGTAAACAGGGCAGCCCATAAAGGGTTAATTTGAGGGGAGATGAGTGTTTCTGATTGCTGTCTGGAATGAGTGGGCTGGGTTGTGGTGGCCTGTCATTGTCAAGCTAACATGCTTCCTCCGTGTGTATCTATGGCATTTCTGAGCTGTTGAATCTTTTCAAGGAGAAAAGTGAAGTGTTTATGTGGTTTAATCTTTTCACTGAAAATGTAACTGTTGGGGGAAAAAAAATACAGTTTTTAATAGCTTCTCTTGTTTCTTATCCATTTCTTACGCTGCTGACCCACTAAATGGAAAATGTTTGCTTCACCCCTGTGGAAGACTTCCGCATAGAATCCAGTCTTGCATTATGAGTAATGTGTTGAGAAGGATACATTGAGAAATGTCAGCGTGTTGTATAACAGTGTGCTTTGGGATCCAGAACCTGGAAGAAATCTGGTCTCTTGGGAATATTTGTGCTGCCTTTGTTACCTGTGTGCTCCTCAACTCCTCACAAATGATTTCTTACCTTTAAACCAGGGCCAGAATGTTTATAATAAAGGACTGGTATATAAATCAGGGAGAAAGTAGTGGAAAAGATGACTTCCTGATATTCCCTTTGAATTATATGTCTAATTATTTATCTTCCTGCTATGAAAACACCTATTAACACTGTGGAGCCTGGATTAATTGGGAGGGAGAGGAACCTGCACAGAGTACATCAGCACAGCTGACTTGTTTATTGCACATACAAATTTCTTCAGCTTTATCTTCTGCTTCCTGCCTTCCCATGCCAACTGTTATTCATAAAGGGAAGAAATGCAGCGCTCTACAGGTCAGAGGTTAGCACAGACCTACAGAGAAAGATGTTTATAAATACAAAGGCTGTGCGGTTTGACTACCAACCAAATTGTGCTTAAAGCATTCGTTTTAAAAAGCACACATCCTTCAGGACGTCTTCTTGGAAAGACATGTTCCTTCAGATGTTCCAAACGTGCTGTTCAACTTTTCTTATCTTAACAGACTTATAATCTACCTCTCCACACACAGTGTTTTCCAGAACTTGAGGAAAAGATTTAGAGCTGAATCAGATTCCACCCTCATCGCTCTCCAGATGGGCAGCAATTGCTGTAATTGTCAGTAAAGGTCACTGTGTCTGTGAGCATTGCCCATTGTAAAGGAAAATGAGACTCCTTGCCATTCACATAAGCCTTTAGATTGATTCTCCCAGGTCCTGCAATAAACCCAGAGTAGCAGGACATGAGCTGGTGGCATAGCAACACTTGGGGACTGTTGTCTGAAAGAGGCTGGACCATGAATAAAATGAGATTTTAGGTGTTTTTGTTGTTCCTATCAGGTAAGTAGTCAATGTAAGTTGTTACCTTCTCTTGCCTGTGTGAAAGCTTTTAATGCTTAACCCTGAAATCTGTTTCAGTTTCATAAGGTCAGTATTTCTAATTCACCAGCAGCCTAAATAGTTCTGGTGAAGGCTAAAGATTAAATGGCCCATGAAATTCGAAGACCGCCGTCACACATAGCCAAGATCACCCTAAATAAGGCTTCAGGGTCATAAGTGGGATAAATTTCTGTAGCTCTTGAGAATTCTGTTATAAGAACAGAGCAGTGTTATGTCTGTAGTTATCAGTGTTCTTGTAATATACTGGGAAAACAGGGGGGAGGGGAAAGGCCAAAAGTTGGAAGCTTTGATTCCGATGAATGTGTGTTAGGAATTATTTTATGGAAGATGTACTGAATGCCTGAGCAAGGAGGGGAATGTATGGTCTAAGTTATTTTAAGATCAGTCCTTGGGTTTTGCTTTCAGTCTCTTGCCCCAAAAGGACCGTGTGGCAGAGCTGGCAGCGGAGCAGGCTCCAGGGCACTGGCACCAGCAGTGCACTAAGAATGATCTCTGAAGGTTTAACAAATCTTCAATTATATTCAGTTTCTACAGAAGAAAGCATCTTTATCTCACTGTTCTTGATCAGCAACAAAGTATTCCAAAGCTTAGTTGTTAATACAAATCTCTTAAGAAGCTTCTTAAAAACTACAGTTATTTTAGCTACAAGAGTACCAGGATCACTGCAGTATTGCATAGGTGCTGCTGTGGTGGATTTTTTTTGCTTCAAGTTGTTGATTTTTTGGATCAACTGACAGCAATATGATCTGAATCTCACCCGAGCATCAGCCTGTTCAACATCAGAATTCAATTGGACGTATTTGTTGTTCACTGCTGTAGTCAGTAGGTGTGTGCAGCGTGCAGGGGAAGTTCTTCCCTGTTCACAGTATAAACAGGAAATGAAAGTTATTTTAAAATGTATTTTCAATTCAATGTTTTAAGTTCACCTTCCTTCTGCTGCAGATGAGCGTTAAGGATGTCAGCATGCCCGGCTCCATTATTTCCATTAACTCTTGCAGTACAAATGGTCTCGCACGAAACCAACTTTTAAATACGTTATAATGAATCAAATTTTGGTCGTCCTGAGTCACATAGACACAGTGCTGACAAGTATTTGCTGGACAGTTTTTTTTTCTTGTGGTCTCAGGTGCAACAAAATCAGTGTAGTGCATGCATCCTGCAAATCTTGTATTTTATGTATCTGTAACTTTCAAGCTGTAGTGAATAGGTCACTGCGTTGCAGTGGTTCTTCCAGGCCTGCTCTAGGCTTGCTGTGTAAGTATGGTGTGCCCGTACAGATGTCCTGCAGTACAGTTTTCCTTAACCTTCCTTTTGTTGCTGATGTCCTTCACATTTACAAATGTAGGCGTGCTGTATACAGCGAGGAGCGTTGGTATTGCTCAACGCGGTAAGAGAGGAGCTTGGATCTATTCTCTGTCAGACTATAGCAGGTGCCATACAAAGACAGAAAAGATATCACCTATTCTGTCTTCTGAGCTCTGCTTTCATTTTGTTAGCAGCTGATTTGCCCTAAGCAGAATTCCTGCAGTATGTTATAAACAGCCTGGCTGGTTTCCTTTGTAGCCTGAAGCACTTCAATTTGGGGATTTATTTATTTTGGAAGAAAGTTGGTTTTGTTGGGTCTTTTTGGAGGTTTTTTTTGCTGGTTTTTTGAATCTTTTTAACTTGGCTTGCTCACAAGCTGCCTCATGTATCAGCATGAAATAGTTACATGCACGGAGCTTTTTGCTGTCTTGTCTTATTCAAGATTGGTTCTCCTTGGTACTAAATGCTCACCTGTGACCTGTAAAATGCAGAAAACCAACTCTGAGCCTGTGTTTTACAACTTCAGTACCAACTCCGACCCGGGTCTGAACTGATGCATCTCCACTTCTTTAGTTTTTCACCTTGAATAGTTGTTCTGGTGGAGTTAAAAATGCAGCAGTCCCAACAGGGTCAGAAAAAAGATGACTCAGTGCTCAGTACTGTAGAGATACACCAGAATTAAAATGTGACTCTACAACTATGCTCACCAGTTGCTTTTGTTTGCATCTTATTGTACGTTTATGTTTATCCCATAAGACAGGAGAATGCGTGAAGTTATTTGATCATGCAGTGACATAGATGCTTCTCTGGCTGCGGACTATGCACTGTAGTCTATTTTCAGCTTTATGTGTGACCTCCTAATTGAGGGCACAATGGAAATTGCATCGAACGTGATTGGAATGGACAGTGGTAGCCAAGCATTTTCCTGCAGTCTTTTGTCATGTACCTCAAGTGGCTGGAGCAGGCTGACATCACTACATTTTTCCTAATCAGGGACCGCAGCTCATGCTTGTAGCAGGTGCCCGATGCCTGATCACAGCTAGTCAAGTAAAACAGTTCACAGAATAATCTGTGCTCTGTTTGATGTCTTTTCTATTGGCAAGATTCTACTAAATCTCTGATGTGTGTGAGGAGGAAGATACAGGCAGGTCAGGAATTGATGAATTTCTGTAGGTGGAAGCATAAGGGGAGGATTCTCTGTCACTGTTGTCTTCTCATAAGCTGCTTTGAGCCTGGAGAAAGATGGTAATTAAACTGGACAGAGTCTTAAGCTTTTGACTTGCCTCGCCAGCAGCGCCAGGTTTCCCAGTCCTCTAAAGTATCTGTGCTGCGTGCTGGTTCTGCAGCACGCCTAGCTGCTTGTACCAGATGGGTGGATGGAGCCTTTTGTTCTATTCTGGCCTTGACCTTGAAGTCACAGTCATCTGAAGCTAAGGGGGACATTTGGACTTTATCATCCTGGCTGGTGAGCTACGTGACTATTGTCAAAAGAAGGCAAGACTTAACTAGCTGAGAAGCGTTTAGATGGACTACATGCTGGTAACAAGCAGGAAAGGCTGTCTGAAGGTTTACAGGCACCAACGTGAGCAGGGCTCACATACCTGCTCTAGTAAATAATCCAGTTAGCAGGGTAGCACTGCTATGTCTGTGGAGATTCGTAGTGCATGTCCTTCTACGTCCTTTCTTGTGTCCTTAAGAGATTTAAATAGAGAATTTGTCAGCAAGAGCACCTTGGCTTAAGTAGTGGTGAAATGGATCACAGAGAAGGAGGTCTTTGACATAGTAAGATCCTAGACCTGGTAGAGCTTACAGCTTAAAGTCAACACCTTGAATTCAACTTGGGCAGATGGAGCATTAAATTCAACTGTGTCTGGTTGCTGTAGAGCAAAGCCACAAAGATATCTCAAACGCGAGTGCTATTAGATAGGTATCACTTAGGGATGTTCTAAATTGAAAGGACACGTTCTGACATTCTTGCAGGAGGTGCTATGCTGCTTTTGTGATCTGATGGATAATGTTTTCTGCCACCTGGGTAGAAAAAAGAGATCATGTGTTTTCTTTCTTTAGTCTCCTATCTCAACAGAGTGCAGAGTTGGTTCCTGTCTGGACCTGAATTAATCTTTATGAAGATTGTTAATACCATTCTTGCTTCGAGCTACTGAAAAGAAGGGGAGCGGTGAGGGGGAAAAAAGAGAGATTAAAGGGAAAGAAACAGTAGGTTATACATGCATTTTCCTCTGTGCTGCAGGTTAAATAATACCCTATGCATGTGAAAGAGATACTGTGATTAAGGAGCTGTCAGGCAGAACGAGAGTTGGGCAGCAAAGGGAGCAGAGATGCTTGAGGGAAAAGGGTATGAAAATGTTCTAATGCTGAGCTCTTTTGTGCATATCCAGCGTATGATGTGCGGCTTTGTGTGCCTTTCATTGAAAAAATGGCTATTGTACAGATATTTAGTTTTTCTTTTCCCCTCGTTGCTCAAGTATCTGGGATGTCCCACTGGTTATTGGTGACGTTATTTTAGAAAATGGCCCAAATCTCTAATCTACGCTGCTCTGTTAGGATGCCATCTGATAATCTTGTTCATAAATCACGGCTTTGGTGAGTAGAGAAGATGCTTCCTCCATTATTATTCTTTTCCTGTTTACTCAGGCAGAAAGAGTAGTTCCGTGCATGCTGCTTCATGTGAGAACTTGTGAGAACTCTTCAGCTATTGCAGAGCCTCTGGAAGTGTAGCTGCCATCGTTAAACCTCCTGTTGAAACTGGTGGACGGTAGGCACTCACTTTTTAATCAGGTCAGTATATATATGTGACCTGTCCTGGGTTGCATTTTCATGCTGCACAGACACTCGCCGTTCCCAGAGGCAGCTCCTCGCACTGCAGGAAGGTGCCTGTGTAAGCTGAGCTGCAGACGGGATGATATGCCTGTCTCCTCTCATAAGCTTTTTACTTGCGTTCAGTGGGTCATGTATCACAGAATTGGCAGTAAGCATGGAAGAACTTGCATCGTTAAAATGCAGTGCAAAGCTCTGTATTTCTGTGGCTTCCCACAGCAGGGGGTTTACAACCCCCCCAGCTTCCTTGGCAGAACACAATGCATTGCTCCGCTTGTTCAGCTGGTTCACTTCTGACTGGTACAGAATAGTGGCTAGGCCAGAAGAGGAAAAGATAAGAAGGCTCATTGTCCATAGTGAAAACAAGGAAAGACCTAAAATGTGGAAAAGTGCAGGTGGAATGGAAATGAATGGCTTCTGAATGGAAGTCTGGGCACTAGGATGGCCCTTCCGACTGGGTTGAGTCCAGCAGAAATGGATTCTGCAGAAGCGTGTGTGTAACTGTTGCAACAGAGCTCTCTAGGAATGTTTTCCACCACCAATGCGAGGAAAACATGGAGTTAACAGTCTGACAGATACAATAAAGCAGAGCATGTTGGGATGGGGTAATTACTGTAAATCACTCGGATTCACTTACGTATATTAGGTTGGATGGGGGCGGGGGGACATCCTTACCTTAATGCTGAGTACAGATCACAGTGATGTTGGTTCTGCTGGCTCTTACTCTCTGTGTCTATTTGTTTTGTGCTTTGCTAAAACAATACAGCTCCTTGCTGGCTCCCTTTTAAGGTGAGACAGTGCCTTGGTGATTCATATTCAGCCTGCAGAAAAGCCACTGAGCGGAATTCTGTGAAGTTTTCCTGCTGGTCGTGGGCTGAGTCAGTGATAGATACAAACCTGTGTTTATCTTCATTTCTTCCCAGAACAGTATTCCTGTGCTTTAAATCAACCCTCCCACCCCAGGACAGTTTGCCACTTACAGAGACAGGGTCAGCGCTTAACCTCCTTTCTACTGCAGAGCACAGCGAGCATGAAAACCAGCAGACAGACGTGTCCTTGCAGGGAGACTGTCTGCCTGGGAGCTCCCCACGGGGAGGCAATCAGCCCCTGCCATTGGCAAAGAGCTCTCACCCACTCAGCAGCATTAATCAGGGTTGACTGTTCCTCTTAATCCTCTGATCCCTTCCATAAGGACGAGAACGCAAGCGTGGCGTTTGCGTGTTACGCTCTTCTTCGCTGACAGTGGGCCTGGCTCCATGGTTAGTGATTAGAGGGGTGGGTGATCAGAACACGATTAGCAAATCTGCAATTAGAGTGAAGGCCAGGAGGGCAGGGGCTTACTGCAAGGAGGGGTCACAACTGGTATGTGTCAGAATCGAAGTAAATATGTGAAAGGACAAAGGATTTAGCTGCACTCTTGTCTGATGAGACTGTAAATAGCCAAGGCGCTGCTGGGAAGATGCTCTGAGTGCTGGAGTTTTAGGAAAAAAAAAATAGCAAGGAAGAGGAGGCTTTCCTCCTGGATCTGGTGGTTTTGAAAAGCACTTCTTAAAGCAACAGAGGTCGTTCATGTAGCTTAAAACATGAGCTCAGAAATTGGGACATCAGTTCTTAATTTTAGCCCGGACGCTTTTTATGTCTGCTGCACAGGAACTTAATTAATCATTTTCTTCAGCAGCCAGACAGCAAAGGTACTCACGGTGCCCTGCAGAGGTTTGTGAGCCTTTCATATATCAGTGCTCGAAATGCTTCGGGACTTTGGAAGAAGTCTAGCAAATGCATAGACTGTTCTTGCCAGATAAGATGAATTTGAACAGGGAGTTCGTGTCACGAACAACAGTTTGCTTGAAACCAACTGCAAGACAAATAATGGCACATTCTGGCTGGTTTTTTTTTGTTTATAAAAAGCAAATGTGGTGTGGAAAATATGGCAACTAGAACTCTGTCTCAGAAGACCTCTTCAGTAACATTGATCTTGCATGGTATTCTTGATTCTGAATACTTTTTATGGCACAGTGTATTTAAAACGTCAGTTCTTGTGCATCTCAAGATTGGTTTGGAAATGGGACTGGCGGTTTGAGATATATATGGTCATTTAATGGTAGGGAGTTGATAAATGCTGCCTTAATTAAAATAATACGCAGAATTTCTAGAGAGGCTTTTGTCCTAGGATCTTAAAGTACTTTACAAACATTAGTTAATGAAGTCTTGCTACATCCTTGTGGAATAGGCAACTGGCATTAAATTTGCCGAGGACGAGCGCCATGAGATGTTCCGTCTCTGGGAAAGCACTGATCCCCAGTGGTGTTGTGCCTGTAGATAGGG
>JANHGO010001416.1:0-34381 GCA_024606505.1 Aquila spilogaster
AAACTTGAATTAATGTCATTAACCAATGTTAATATTACAAATCCCCTGAGGGATAACAAAGCAATTATGTTATTCACAGCACTGAAAGGGGAAAAAAAATGTAGTCTGTACACGACTTCACTAAGGCGGAAGACACTGCTTCCATCTGCATCTCCTCTGCTGAGGAAGGGGGTTTGTTTGTTTTTTTGAGCAAAGAGGAGGGAGAGGAAGGGAAGAATTTGCACTAAGTTAATTACTGCTGATTTTCAGGCACTTAATAGCTAGGAAATTATTCTGTTATTCAAACACCATACAGTGGGGATTCTGGAAAAATAATTTGGGAATGAGAAATTGATTACCTACCCTCCTTCTTGGAGCCTCTTCTGTGTGCTCTAGGATGCTTGCACATGCACCAGCCTCCTTCCCTGGGTATAAAAGCTTGAAGTAAATTGACAGCCTGGCAGTAAGTCGCTTTATGAAGCTGTGCTGGTTTGCATCTGCCAGGGATCAGACCCAGTCTGATCACCAGAAAAGTCACCTTTTGTGATCCCAAACACCCCTCAAAAATACACAAGAGGAACCGCTTCTACTTCATATAGTTGAGCAAGTTCAGCATCTTGTCAGATCCACTGCTAATGCAGCAGGAATGATGGGGGAGCGTTAATTAAAGAACCCAAACCAATACCCTTGCCAACTGGCAGAGATTGCATTGCAGAGGGAACAAGAACATGATGGTGCAGGTGTAACATATCTCTTATCCCAGATTAACCATGTCTGAGATAAACCCTTGTTTAACTCTGCTTGTATTGTCTGGCTGGTAATGCAGGGACAATGGGGAGATTCAGCAAGCCAGAGAAGGAAGACCTTCCCAAGGACTGCTAACCTCACTGTTATTCCTCAGAATCCCAAAGATTTTAACTTCTTATTTACACAGTGAGAGTACTCCAATGCACTCAACACACCACTGTCAGAAACCACAGCGAACACAAGTGTCTCTTTCATATGCTTTTCAAGGCAACTGGTCAAATGTGTCTCAAATTCACAGGCAGCATTAATACATGGGAAGAGATACAAAAATCAGTTTCCTGTTTCACATACGTGATGATGCTCTGCGCTAAACCAGCTTTCAGACTGCTCATGAGATTCTGCCAACACTGTCCAGCCAAGCACTTCTTAAAAATTAAATCCATCACCTTCTTAGGGGAAAAAGAAAAGCATTGACGCTAAGTACTAACAGGCGTCTTATTTGTGTCATGTAAGGTGTAAAATCTCAATACCAACCCAAAAAGAACCACAGAAAAAAGCCCATGGCTTTCCACGGAGTGAGACTCTACCCCTGAAGTTGATCAGGTACAATGACAGACACTGATGCTGGTGGTTGGGACACGAGAGCGACCTTCTCTCTTTGTGGCCCAAGCACGAAGCACAAGTGCTTCTTTATGTTTCCGTTCAGGATATAGATACAGCTGTAAAACACAATGAGATTTGGGAATTTTACTTAAGATGATACATTACTGAGCAATTGTGTTATAAACGGGAGACTGAGTGAGAGGAAGAATTACTGCAAGGTTTCCACTGTGCCTACCAATGAGGTCCAGTACATGGCAGCCCTCAGTCTGTGGAGCCAGTTCTGCCCCTCCTCCTGGAAATGTGCGGACCCGTACCTTCTGTCTTCCAGTAATGGTCTCTCTCTTACCTTTTATCTCCCTCATTTCCTCCAAGAGCAACATTAAACCTCCCGTGAAATATCTCCAAAGTCCACTCTGTCACTCTTCTATTTTTTCTCCCAACTCCCCACTCCCTCTTTGAAAACAGAGGGAGGGGGACTTGCTGAAGACACCAAGGTCAAGGCAGAGTGAGACAAAGTCAAATTCCTGCCATCATTTAACACCGCACACCATCAGGCCATTACGGCGACGCGAGACGTTATGGATTGCAGCTTAATAGGAGGGTGGTGGGGAGAGGGGAGGAAGAAATGTTCCCTCCGCACTGAGACTTGCTGATTGAAGTGCACAAGTGGGCAGGGGACCGCGACAGCATTTGTGTTCATAGAGCCAAGACTTACTTCTCGATATTAACGGGTGCACCATTGTCGCCAGACACAATGTTTTGTTATTGCGTGATTAATTGAAAGTCACACGCAATGACATATTACAAGCAGGATGAAGCTGTCACTGGGAAGCAATTCTTCACCGTAATTTCTGCCAGTCTCCACACTTTGAAATTGCACACCCCGCTACAGACGACCCCTCAAGCACAAACGCATTACATATCTTTATATAAATAACAGTGACTAACAACGGCAGGCTGAGGTAATCTCTGCGGGATATGAAATAGAGAAAAAGGTAAGACGGAGAAGTTGTCTTCAAACATTAGTAAGCTTGTCCGCGCTAATCTCCATCAAATGAGCCATTTCTCTTTTCCTGTAAAATAAAACCCATTCCTGCCGGAGACATACAAAGTATGATAAAAGGACACGTTGCAGCATAAATGACAACTCGAAGCCTTTCTTCTTCAAAAGGCCACTGGTTCTAAATCTTAAAAACGTATCTTGATCAAGACTAATTAAACTTCGACACAGTCGCTTTATCACTTACTTAGGTCAGTAAGTAAGTATCAGTATCTGGTCCAGCTCACTTTTCTAACACCCCTAGATCAAAGACTCTTTTATATTTCATTTGGCAGCAGCAGGAAGATATCAAATCATTAATTTTCTCCACGCATTTTATTTCAGTCAGAATCACTGCATTCAAAGTATAATGTAGGATAAAAAGAATTGACAGCACTCATGGAGAAGGACACAGCCCAGGTTATGCAGGTGCCCAGGAAATAGAATCATAGAACCATTAAGACTGGAAAAGACCACTAAGATCAACTAAGTCCATCCATCAACCCATCACCCATGCCCACTAAACCATGCCACTCAGTGCCACATCCACCCTTTTCTTGTGTACCCCTCCAGGGACAGTGCCACATCTCCTACATTTTGTATATGTCAAATTCCCAGACGAATTGCCAGTAATGACAAGGAGTTGGCCAATCTTCAGTCGGAGCCTAGCGCTCCATTTCACACCCATTGGAGTTGTGCAGAGGCTCTACGCCATTCCACACAGGCACTCCCCATGTCAGGATGAGGGGTGTGGGGCTTTACCTGCTCACTGGTGGCTCTCACAGGCTCTGGTCCATCAGCTGGGGCAGAAGCAGCAGCACAGGGATAGGGAGCACAAATTCAACTGTTCCATGGCCCAGCGGCACACAGCAAGCTCTGCCCAGCCCAAGCCCTGCAACAGAATAAATCTGTGTCCACCAGCCTTTTTAACAGTCGCTTAATGACCGTTAACTTTTTTCAGCCAGCCATTGACTCTAATGGCATGTGCATTCACCCACCATAATACCTCTGCTGGCCTTCATTAATTTACCATGCACAATTTCTCTGAAAGCATTTGTCAATAGAATACCCTAAACTGACTCAGTAACTCGGCAAGATAAAGCACTTTTTGTGCAAGACTATTATGCAGATTCTCAGCATTCTCCCCAAATAAGTTAGGCATAGACATTGCTGAGTGTCCACGCACAGTCCTCGATGCAGTGATGTGCCAGAGATGCCAGTGCCACCAGAGCACCCATGTGCATGTCGACGGGGCCAGGAGCACAAGAGTAACGAGGGCAAAAAGCAACATGTATGAACCGTGAAGTTCCTGAAATACCTGGCAAATTTCAAGAACAGGAAGCCCATGTGAAAAGCTATAAAAACGGCAAGGGAAAATCCAGCAATATAGATTCACTAACCTAGACCCATTCATCAGGGAGAGGGGGGAATCCAGCAAAGCGAGTGGATTAGAAACCAACTATTCCAGAGAACAAAGACTTGGAGCTGTCAGGAACTACAGTGCTGCCCATTAGCGTGGCAATAAATTACCAAACTGTCAGCGTTTTCCCATTATAAATCTCTCAGGTCCCCTCCAACGTACACTGATGCACGGCTCAGACCTTGCCCCCGTGGCGGCAGTGAAGCTGCAGACAAAAACGGCATGACCCCTCTTAGGGGGTGTAAGGGCCATAAATATAACCAGTGGTCTTATAAACTTAACAGGATATTGGTTTTAGGGAATAAAGGATTTTTTTTTTAATTGCAATTTGTTTGGCTTTAAGAAGAGTTCCGGGAGAAGTGAGAAGCTGATGGGAAAGCCATTGGGTGCACAGTGCCACCATGACCCAATCTGGCCCACGTGAAAATTACCTTCCATACACTCACACCCTTGTTGTGCCCTCAAATATTAAAAGTGGAGGTAAAATGAAGATTAAAATAATTAATCTGAAGCTTAATTTAATCTGTCTCAACTCAATGAGTTTTAAGACCCAAGTTTTGGGTTCCTGTCCATGGGCCGCTTGTAAACTTCAGCTGCGGATCAGTGGGGCGAAGGCAGAGCTCTTAAAAAAGAATCTCAATTAAAAGAAAGCTTTGTATTTTTAAGAATTGGGGGTTTTGTTGCTATTTCAGAATACAGACTGCAAAAGGAGCACTCGAGTGCAAAAGAAACTTCTAATGAAACCTCGCTGCATACGTGAGGGAGATATGCTCACACGGGCATCTTTTTTTAAGTGGAAAACACCATAAGGATTTTGGCATCTGGATTTAGTAGAAGGATGCAAGCCATTATCAGCACAGAGGTAATGAAAACACCGCTGCCTGGAGTTAGTATCATTAAAGACCATTAATATTGCCGCTAATTACACATGCTTAACAATAGTTTTGCCTGCAACTCTAACATCACAAAATTGCCCATAAATGTGTCTGTTGGGGAGTAACAGACTTCTGAAAAAGCCCCCAGGTTTGTGTTTACAGATGATGTGGGAAAAAGCGCTTGAGCACAGCTGAAGAGGAACACTGCAGCACATGGGTATGAGAAGCAAGAAGTGCTTCTCACACATGGGAGGAGGAAACGGGGCTGGGCTGTGTGCCCCGAGCAGAGACCGGTGCTGACCCGAACCCATGCAGATGACACTGAAGGGTCCCCATGAGCACACCAGGGCAGCAGGGGCAGGGCCAGCCCCCCTCATTCAGCAGCAATGCCGAATAACTATTTGCATTTTTCTAACCTTTAAAGATTGTTTCCTTGCAAGATCACAATTTGCTCTTGGCTTATGTAGGACAGGAAAAAATGTAGGAAGACGTTTCCCTTTTTGATTCTCGCTTTTTACATTAATTGTTTTAATGTCTAGGCTGGGGGTTGTTTCTTTTTCAGCTGAAACCTTGCAGTATATCTTCTCATAAAGTAAACAGCGTAGCACTCTGCCTCACAGTTTATAACAGCAGAATTAAATTCTATCCATATGTCCAAAGTACAAGAGGTTCACAGTCAGAGCTGGCAAATGGTGCGATTAATCCTGACTGCATTTCAGCAAAGACAAATCTACAAATAATGTACAGTTTCTCTCTTCGTGAATTACCACTTGAGAAAAGCCCTTGCCTGTACCGTATACATCCAAACCAATTTTTGAAGATTGTTTACAATAAATCAAATTCGGGACAGCGCCTGACTGATGAAATTTCAAACACCATCTCTTTATTCTTCGGGTGCTCCTTTTATAATGTCAAGTTAACAGAAAAAACGCAGCGGTTCCGCAGACACCAGACACATTCAAAGGTTTCCATCTGGGCTTTAATTACTATCGCAGTTGCCTCACTAAATTGAATACGTTCCTCCCCCTCCTAAGGGCTTCGCCTTGTATCTGATTTAGCTTACTTTGCCTTGATGAATGAAATCTGGTATAATCATTTTCTATAATGCCCCAGAGGAGCATCATCCCATGTATAAACTTGCTGTCCCATAAGTCAGCTTTCTACATTTCTCTCTTCAGACGTTGCTCTGAACTTTACTCAGAGAGATTCTTCTTTCCTCCAGGAAATGATTTTGGAAAAGTCCTAGGGCAGATTTTCTCTGAAGACCACATTTAGATTAGATTAAATCGCTGCTATTATCATAAAGTTAAAAAAGAGGCAAAGGTGTTTGAACCGCTTCTTCCAAATGCAGAACACAAACAAAAAACCCTTTCTCCCCCTGCACACAGCATCACCTGTTCCTGACCCCGCTGACCAGTTCATTATTGCTTTCAGATGTTAATTAGTGAGCCCAGACAGCCTGATCTTTGCCTCTACTCCTGACCTATTCATCTTGGCCTCTCAGTTATTATCAGTGTCTTTCTATAGGTGTTCTCAGAGAGCAGTAACGAGCTCGCCATCTGTTTTAGCTCCCCTAATTTGAGCCGTTAAATAAAAACATGTAACATCATCTACAAAAATACCTTTGTTAGGGCTCTGCAGTGAGCTCTGAATCCTTTATAATTAACTGCAGACCTACTTGTTGGTTTCCAATAAGGTCACTCTTTCGGTAATCAGAGGTGGTCCCAGGAGGTAGTACATAAATAGCCTATATTGAAGCCGAAATTAGGCTAACTCAGAACTTCCTGTACTCTTCGCTGCAAATAAAGCAAATATTTATAGGCTCTCGCAATCTTTGAGGCTCCTGCCTAAGAATTAGAATCAGAGAGCTCTTCATGCTCATAGTAAATCAGAACACAAGCAAATGTCCCAAAGCTTGGATTCTGCCATGTATTATCTTTGTTTGAAACTCCCCATGGCATTCTTTAGATACCCTTTAAAAAAAGGAAAATAAAAAGAGAACCAAAAGATAAATCTAAGGGGAGGTGAAAACAGACTTTGAAGGAAAACATCTCCCTGTTAAAGCCTATTGTCCCAGACTCGGAACATCTGGCTTCCATTCTGGACTCTGCCACTGACTTTCTACATGGCCTCAGGCAAGTCCTTTTGCTTTAAGTCTTCAGCTTTTCTTTCTTTTCCAGGAAATAGGAATTATCCTTTCTTCTTTTGATTTCCGTCCTGACCATTCAGGGGCAAGCATAATTTTAAAGAAGACAAGTAACATCATCCTCTCACTGGACATCACATAACACTTATCTGAAGCATGGAGGCTTTGGACTGTAAACACTTCAGGGTAAAGACCATCTACTAACATTTGTCAAGTCTTCTGTTTTATAGACTATTTAGAGAAGGCTAATGGTATGCTGTAGGAGTTTCTGGAAGCAGCTGGCCGAGTTTCTGCTGGAATCATCACTTTAAACACTGTCGGGATGTCATTGCTTTATTCAGAGGTGTCAGAACGCCTCGAGCTTTGGCCAGCCATCTTTTCTCATTAGTAATTTTCACACAAGTCTAAATAAATGTGTTTGTACTGTGCCTAGCGTAACGCAGCTCCTAGGTGCCACATTAGCACAGCTAATAAATAAAAAACCCTATTCATGCCATTCTTACACCGGACACTCGTCGAGGAAGCAGGGAGCAGCAGTGGCCGGGGCAGCCGGTGTTAGCCAACAGGCTCCAGCTGTAAGCGCCAGCATTGAAAGTAACTTTATCACTTCTTTGCAACAGCTCACTCGGCATTCCTTTGCCCCTTTACCACCTCACAGAGAGGTCTGGTGAAAAGCACGGTGCCCATTTGCCCTTGGCTAGCTGAGGAGCCAGCAAACCCCTTTGTTGCATTTTGGCCTGGAACCCGGGAGCAGATCTGAATGATCAATGCTGCTCAGCCTCTGCACAGCCCGCAGCGCAGGAAGAGCTGTAACAATGGGCAATGGAGAACACTGCTTCCCAAAGAGCTGCCACCAACGTGCAAGATGCCTTTCAAATGCACAAGACCCGTACTAAAAGTGCTGTCAAAGAGCTTTCAGGCAACACTGGAACACAAAATTGATGTACAGGGGAAGGTCTCTGTGAATACATCAGCACAGCTCCATGCCGCATGTTGTGACTGTGCCCAGCTCCTGGCAGCTCTCTGCCACCGTGCACATATCTTACAGGAGGTGAGAAAACGATCATGTTTCTCAAGAAAATGTTTTAAGAATAGCGACTTGGTTTTGGCGCTGAACACATTTAATTATCATAGCACGTATACACGTTATCCTCCAGAATCTGGCATTTCAGACTAATCCGATTATTTATTTATTGCAGGTAGCATGGTGAACGGTGCTCCTGACCCCCAGAACAAACACACTTCAATGAGCTCCTGCAATCACAGCTTCCCACTGAACTCCCCCCAGGCTGTGGGCCGGGAGAGCAAAGGTTCCCGCTGCCCTCAGACAGGAAACCAGCCCTCTCCTTCTAAGACCAGGTCCTACCAATACAAATTGTTCCGTATCGGCTTTCTGAGATTCAGAGCCTTTGACAGCCGCAATTTCATGGGCAGTCTGCAGTTACTCCCCCCTGCAGCCCTGACTCTTTCCTTCCGCTGCCTTTCTCTTCACCTCTCTGTCCTGTAGATGAGAAGCCCAGCTCCCAGGCTGAGCCAGATACGTTTTTCCAGAACAGCAAAGCTAATGTTACTCCAGCAAAGTTTAAGAAAGTTACAAGAAATATTCTTGGCCAAGGCCCCTTGCCTGTGAAGTAGTTTGACAGAGGAGATAGCTGAAGCCTTCCCAACCATCAGCCTCGCAATATCCAAAAGAAGAAATCATTTACCTGTGCTCAGACATAACAGTAATGCTTTGCTGTTGTGATTTTAGAAATTGAGCAATGGAGATCTGTGAGAGCTCAAGGAAAAGGAGTCGTTAGGAATGCTGAGAAGGCGCTGGGTGCCGGCTCCCAGTCAGGACGTCAGTTGCCCTAGAAACATCATAAACCGGAGTGGCAGATAACTGGAGTAGACAAGATCCATCGCACACAAAAAAAAGTTTGGCAACATCCAAGCAATGCTTTGAAAGCATAAAAATGACTAATTGTCCATGTTTTCTTCTTCACACCAGACAAAAGGCTCCCCTGGCAATGAGGGACAGCTCTTCGAGCTGCGTTTTGCTGTTCGCTCATCTGTTTGAATTCAGAGTGGAGGATTTAAAGCTGAATTCAAATGAAAGCTACGTAAATAACGAGCTTGCATTCGTTCTCTTTTTCTTCCAAAGACAAGAGTTCAGATAACCTTCTGAAAAAAACTGGTGACCCTTTTAGGGTAAAACGTCCTTCCAGCCTTAAACCTTAACCACCACCATAAAGCTGCCTCGCAACTTGGCACAAGTCTCATTTTCTGACCAGGAGCAATCCACATCAAAGCACTTTCCAGGGTCTGACCTGTGACGCATGGAAGCACAAGAATTGTATTTGACCCGGTCCTAAATGCAACATCAGCACAGGTTAGGGTGGCTGCTTGAGTGGTGGGCAATAGGAATCAAGGTTTTGTTGGTAGCACCAGAAGACATTGGCCTTTGCCAGGCTGATTAATTCCTCTCTGATCAACAGTAAATACACAATGTCAAAAAAAAAAGAAGATTGAGCTTTAAAAATAAAATTAAAAAGAAGACAACAGCAAACATTAGCTTTAATGTTTTTAGACTCACGCTCCCTTATTTGGTCTCTCTGTGTATGTTTCTCCTTCCCTCTCCCTCCCTCCAACTGGCCAGGTGCCCAATAGAGGAGAAAAGAAACAAAAATTAATTATAAGCAATAAAAGTCATTTTAAACTCTGTTCTAAGGCCTGGTGCCAGAGCAGGGGGGGAAACTCGGGAACTCAGGATTTGCTGTGCTCTTCTTCCTGGGTCCCCAGCGATGCGGGTGTCTGCAACCAGCACACAGCAACCAGCACAGCTGTTTGCATTCTCTCTGTGCACAGGGAAGCAATTTTTCCCTTTCATACATTATTCACAACTTGCTGCAGCCATTCTGCAAATTTAGTACATCTCCTTTAACACAGCGATGAGATTGAGATGCAGATTCTTTCCCTTGTTTTTATTTTTTCCTTGAATGCTGAGAACACTGGATATGGATATTTTTTTCTATTGAGATTTCCCTTTCCAATTTGAAACAGGTTTAAACTACGCATAATGCAGACAGGCAACAAGTAAGGATTTCCTGCTCCGATCTGTGACTTCTCCTTGAGTCAAGCCTGCAGAAATAGTCCTCTCTCGTTGGACACAGCCAAATCCCCTGCAGTTTAAGAAGTGATAAACCCACCTCCAGCACTAACAACCATTACCACCAATAACTCTGTGCTTCCGAAAATCCCCTAGTCTGCAGCCACCAACATTCATTCTCACTTGACATTAAGACGACAGATTTGCCAACAGACTTGGGAGGTGAAATAACATCACAGGACCACCTGCTCCCATGGAGTTTAGCTTCAATAATGTAATATAATATCATGAGCTGAAGTCATTTGATGCACTTGATGCAGGAGGGAAATGCAGATTTTCTCGCTTTCTCTGCAAGTTTTGGGTCAGGCGCCAGAGTAAGCTGTACCCTTCTGCTCCCACATCCCCAGGCTGAGCAGAGCAAGGGGTCAGATTCATTCCTTGTGTCAGCCTTGGCTTGACACAAAGCCAAAAAGTAAAAGAAACTGATTTTATTGTCATTCCTAAAGATGTAGCTGAGCATGAGCAGCATGGTTTTTTTTCTCACAATTCAGGTTTCGCAGCCACTTGGCACTACTTCTCCAGATAAAGAGGAATATCTTTGCTCTCCTTTGATAACTGCATTGTGTTATCATCTAGAGCTCCTAATATACTGCACAGGAGTAGCTCTGGAAACCATTCATCTCAAAGCTCAGTGTGGCTGGTTACCTGTTTGCTCACTACAGCACTGCTGCTGTATCTGCCTTGTCAGGGCTGCTTGACACAAACTGGACTTCATTTCAATACTGCATTGATGCCATATCCTGAGCACGAAACACCAGTTTCCAAACAATATTGCAGGAGTCAGATCTGCACCCTTGTAACTCAGCCCAAGAGTCACAAGATGTGGTGTGTGTTTGGAGGATGTTACAAGTCTGCCAATGGAAGAACTGCAGCATGGCTCTGCCCTTTGCATCCTGGTGTGACTGCATGTGGTTTGAAAGATTAAGTTCAAAAGGAAAATTAATCACACAGTTGGTATTAGCTCAGCAGCAGTAACCCACCTGCAACATTCACACTTCCTAGTGGAGATTATCACTTCTATTACATGGATAGATAGTGATAGGACAAGGGGAGATGGTTTCAAACTGAAAGAGGGGAGATTTAGATTAGGTGTTGGGGGAAATTTTTCACTGAGAAAGTGGTGAGGTGCTGGCACAGGCTGCCCAGAGACGTTGCAGATGCCCCATCCCTGGAGACATTCAAGGCCAGGTTGGATGGGGCCAATCTGATTTGGTGCCTGATTTAGTGGTTGGCAACCCTTCCCTTGGCAAGCAGTTGGAACAAGACGATCTTTGAGGTCCCTTCCAAACACAGCCATGATTCTATTCATTCTATGATTCATAAGAGGTACTCTGTGTGTCCCTTGTTCCCACTGATGTTAAATCCTTGTAGGAAAGGTTTCTACGCTTCAGATTACCTGTGTACTTATGCATAAAGCACAGGACCCTACTGAACAAGCATGTATGGCTGGGTACTGCACCATCAGTGAGTCCAGGGCTCAGATGAAAGCCCTGCTTTTGGTACATAGGCTACAAGTTAAATACAAGGGTCTTGACACGGCAGCCAGCCCCAGGTTTAAATTACAAGACAGAAAATTCCTGCATAACTTCAGTAGCCTTGTATTCACTGAGAAAATGCTTACACTGAGTTCAGGTCAAACCAGGAGCCTCTCACATGGGCCAGTACAGCACACAGTGAGGCAATAAGCAGGGGCTTCTCTCCAGAAATCGGTACACATAGAGCTGTTTCCTATGTCTGCAGAGAAACAGGAACCAGTCACTTACAGCCATCGATAAACTTCAGTGCCATCCCCAGATCAGGATGCTGCCAGCTACAGCAGCTCGTGTTGCTCTCCCTCCTCCATTGAACAGGCTGCTAAATGAACAGACCCAATTTGATCTCACACATCCAACCAGCATATAAAAAAAGCCCAAGAGCAGCTGCTGCCTACCTACAACTCTCTAATTCCAGACCAAACAATCTGCTTCCCAGTGGTGGGAGAGCATGCCGCAGAAGGACCCGGCAATCAGAGGAGTCAGTGGAGACGTGATGCTGTGCCTCCAGCTCCAGCACACAGCTAATTACAAAGGACAATTATTATAATTAACGCCAGTGGATGTGGCCAAGTCTCCCTGCAACTACTGTGGGGAATTTCCATCCCTACTCCAACCAAAAACCATCTGTCAGACAGGAAAGCACAAAATAAAACCCCCGTTTGCCAAATATTCTGGGTAAAATGTGCTATTGCCACTAACCAGGCAGTCACAGGGAGGTCACACAAGTTTCTAATAGGAACCACACCATGAAGTAAAAGTCCCCGACTTCACGTCCTCCTCTTCACCAGGTAAATAACCCACTGACTTAGCACCACAAGACCACTAGTGGGGTCTGCAGAGATGGATAAGTTACACGCTCCCCTCTGTACCAAGCTGGTTTGTTTTGTTAATAGGGTTGGCAGCAGAGACAGATAGAGAAAATGGACTGGAAATGCTGCTACTGCACAGCTCTATGAAGGCAGCAAGTTTTGAAAGAGCCACTTGCTATTGGACATTTGCACATTTAAACTTTCTTGTCCTTATACCTCTGGGACCACCTAACAGGCAATAGGAATAAGGAAATTATTAAAGCAGACGTCATGTTCCTGACCGATCCATGCGCTGACTGCTAAGAAGGAAATTTTGCTATGAGGGAAAGTTGCTGGCTGTGTCAAACTACGTTCTGTGCAACTAGGAGATAAAGCTCACATAATTGTCTGCCATGGTGCCCTGATTTCTTCACATTTTCTCTCCCCTTGCTTCAGCACTGCTGGTGAACTCTCATCAAAAAATAACCATGCATGCACCTCTGTACTCACTTGCTCTAGGCATCAGAGTCCCAGCTCACAAGCACAGAGACCTTCAGTTACTAAGTACTGGCATCCAGCCTGTGGCAAGGACTTGGGTGGTGGTGCTTATAGATATCTGAGCTGTCACAGACTCAACCACTTCATCTTCCACTACAGAAAAAAAGCCAACAGCAATGACAAAATGGCAGCAACCCAGATAGAGCACTACTGAATATGTTAGGCACTGAATGGTATTGGGGCCCATTTCTTCCCAAAATTGAGTTCTTATTGGAATACAAAGATAATATCGTAAGAACAGTCAATACCACCTTTTCCTGAGCAGCCCAACCATGTCTTACAGTCTCGCCAGCTCAGAGGAAGAGCTCCTCACGTTTCAGGGCTGATGTACCCTGGGATCCCTGCTCTGGGTCCCTGCTGCTGAAGAAGGAGACACCTTCAAATGAATCCAATGCCCAGGTCTGTGCCTTTCACTTCCATCACACCATTACGACATAACAGAGGACGTTAACCAGGGCTAACACAGCTGGAGCACCTGGTTCAACTTCTAGCTCTGCCAGAGGGAACTTACACAACTTAATGCAAGCAGATAGATGACATACAGATACCATTAAGCACTGCAATGTGCAAAAGCATCAGAGGGTATATTCCTATTCATCCCTGTTACTGAAATAATTATTAAAATAGACACCTGCTGCCTGCAGAGCCTCGTCAGTCCGAGTTAAGGTGTCTCAGTAGGAAATTTCTGTACAGATGTAATGAATTATGTACACGTATTGATCTGAGCTGAATGAAGATTTGTTCTTCTTGTAAGTTCTTGTTGATGTACTGCCATGCAACGTTTGACATAAGTTAATTAAAAACTGCTTAGTAGTCTTCACACATAGGTTAATGGTGAGTACATCTGTAAGACTGATGCTGTAACACACAGCAGTTGCTTTGTGCTGGAATGTACACATGTAGGTTTGTGACACACTGGATAATGTTGAAATATTATTATTTAGTTTGAACACTTCCACACTCAGGACAATTGTATATTGTTCAGCCCATTTAAGCTGCTTTCATTATTTCCCATCAATATTTAATTCTTTGTTTGATAATGATTAGCCCCAAATGAGAATAAAAAACTCCAGAGCAATAAGGAAAGCAATTCATAACTTTCAAAAATAATCTACGGCTTCCAGCTAAATAAACCAAGCACTCCTAGATATAATGTGGACTAGACAATGTATCAGTGAAACGTGCCTATTCTAAGGGTTTAGTAAAGGCCTTCAAAAAACCCTAAGTCTTCCTTCTACATTTGAAATCTCTCCTACACAGACCAGCCAGAGAAAATAAGCTCCTCAGCTTTTAAAAACACCGTGTGAAGGAAAAGGCCTCTCACCACGCTGCTGATTCAAATGTTGCTGCGTTGTTTTTAATGTCTCAAATGACTTTAATTGTGATTTAGATTTCTAGAACAACTATGAGAAAATAATGTTCATTATCAGTGGTAGGAATCCCCTGGACTACCTGAGCCTGCAGAGAAGAGAAAAATAAAGATGTCCAAGCCAAGGGAAGTAGTTTAGCGTAATAACTAAGCATGTGTTGCACCAATTGTTTTTAAACCCGCCTTCTTGTCAGATAACATACTCATAAATCCATCAGCACCAGGTCACCGCTGTGTCCCTCTAGGGCACAAATGTAATTGAAACCTCACAGCCACTTAGAGCTGTATTTTTTTTTCCTGTTTAAAAGGCTGCAAGGTTAGACACAACTGCAGGAATAGACCAGATCAGGCTGGCACCTATCCCACACTGTCTAACTGAAAAGCTCCTTCTAAGTCTACGTGCCAATGTTTTGCTTCCGCTTTGCATTGACTTGCAGTACATACACCTGCATCGCTCGGTCTGAGGGTCGGGCGAGATGAGCCTTTGGAAGAACATAATAAGACGATCACTTAGCAGTGCTTAACATCTGTTACTTAACTGTATTATGCCTCATCAATCAGTTTTCATTCTCCTTCCCATTGGTGTTTTTCTTTATCACTCTATCTCTCTTCCGTTATTTCTGTTCAATGGACTAAAGACAGTAGATGAAATGTCAAAATGGCTTAGGAACTTCAACTGCAGGAAGAGTTCATAAGAAACATTAAGAATCTGATCTCAGCATAACAGATGATATTGGGGTAAATCAGAGGTCTGAGAGCAATTCAACAGCATGGAATTGCAGAGTAAAGAAAGATTTACTGCTCTCTTCCAAGACTGGTGAAAAACTGCAGCTTTACTGATGCAGATCCCCCAAAGCTGCTGGAATACCGGAGTGCAGAAGCTCAACACAGAGAGCAACAAACATCAACAGTTTTCTACTGGGGAGCACTTTGAGTCCACACACAGGAGCTACACTGAAGCTTTGAAGCACAACAGGAAAAGATTCATCCTGCAGGCGAGGTTGCCTGGGCAGTGAGAGCCCCGTGCCCACAGCAGAGCTGTGAAGTTGGCCACTGCACCACGGGCAGAGGTGCTCAACGATTTGCTATCCTGCCCCACGCCACTCTGCTGATAGTGCTGAATGAAAACAGATCCCAGGGAAGAGAATGCTCCAGGGAGACCTCACTGTGGCTTTCCATTACTTAAAAGGAGCCTATAATCAGGAAGGAGAGCAACTTCTTACACTGTCTGACAGCGATAGGACAAGGGGGAACAGTTTTAAACTAAAAGAAAGGAGATTTAAGTTAGACATTAGGAAGAAATTCTTTACTCAGAGGGCAGTGAGGCGCTGGAGGACTCTGCCCAAAGAACTGTGGATGCCCCATCCCTGGCAGTGCTCAAGGCCAGGTGGGATGGGGCCCTGGGCAGCCTGAGCTGGTGGAGGGCAACCAGTGCATGGCAGAGGGTTGGAGCTGGGTGAGCTGTAAGGTCCCTTCCACCTCAAGCCATTCTGTGATTCTACAAAGATTCTATGCATGCGCATAACCACTGCAGCTCACACAGGCTGCCTTTAGCAAATCCTCTCCCCAAAACATCAGATGTGGAAGCTGCATCTCTTCCTCCCGCCCACAAACCCCACCAGGAGCACCCCACCTCCTGCCAGACAGCAAGTAACACCCCAACAGAGTGCAAAAGCTCTTGTTAATAAAGTTTTGAGCAGCAGAATGGAATCTTGCTTCATCTCCAGGAGCCACCTGCCAGAACGGACGCGGAGCGGTCTCCCTTATAGGTGATGTCAGGGCTGGCAGCGTTCACATGACGCTCTCCAGGCAGATATTTCAGACTGATGCTGACATCCTACATACTGAAGTCTTGTAGCCAGGACATCTGTATGAATTCTGTGTTACTTCTCTGTTCAGTAGTTGGTCACGAAACTACAGAAAGCTGAGCGGCCCCAGTTTCCCACACTGTTACTAGATCAAACTGAGCGATCGTTCTGCTGGCTCAAGTATGCAGGGATAAAGAGCAAAGTCCCAGCCACTCACATAAGTAAAAGCAGCACAGCTGAAAGGAGAATTGGGTTAGTTAAGTAGTGAGGAAAAAAGCACACCTATTCTTCATTCAGGTTCTATGGTAACTCAGAGGCTCACAAATCTTCACCGCTTCATGATAGACCATAAGAGCTCAATAACAAAGCCATTTTAATTCTGAGCAAATTAAGACATGCATTATTGTAATATTTGCCCACAGAACTGCACAAATCATTTCCTTAATTTATCCAATTAAAGGAAAGAACTAGACTGTATGGATTGTATGTGCTAAATGTAATGAAAATTGAGAATTTCCACTCTTCCACTTCCATTCACTGTGACCTCTGCTGGCACCGCGCTTGGCCGAGCCAAAGCAGTGACACATGCTTCCACCTCTGCTCTGCAGCAGTGACAACTCACTTCTCGCATTAGCCACAAGCAACATGCCACTGCCTCAGCTTCTTTGTCCCGCTGCAGGGCAGCAGCCTGCTGCATCAGAGGAGCAACTTTACGCCACATCACAGTCTCTTCACCTTCCTTAAAGCATCCGACACTAAAAACCATTAAATAATAGCAATGGATACCAGATGCAACCACGTTCACTTTTTCATCTACATGGTATTTGCCTCACTCACAAACAACCGCCCAGCACTGCAGAACCCAAGCAGCTCTAGGGAATAGGCTCTGTCCTGCTCAGCCCTGTGTATGATGAGCACAGTTACCAGCCAGCTTCCAAACCAGCCTCTGTGTTGCTACTGAATGCCTCTGAAAAGCAAGAGGAAAACACATTTTTCCCTCTACATAAAAGGAAGAGTTTGCACTGGTCAGAGACAGACAAAAAAAACGTTCTAACTTGGAAACTGGCTGGCTCCAGCGTGTGAGCATTAATCAAGGATAAATGAAAAATACCAAGGTATGCATTGTGCTGTTGGTCTGGATCACGCTTTGATGTTTAATACTGCCAAACGTATTCACTAAAATAGGAAATGCCTCAAGGCTGCGGATCTCTCAGCACCAAAAGAAGGAGCCGAGGCAAGAAGAATAAAGGCCTATGATGGGAGAAAAAAAACCCCATGCATATAGAAAATGCAGCAGTTTGAAGAAGTGCTATGTTTACTCAGGGGACTGAGGGAGAGTGAAGCAGAGTGCATTCAGGGTCTGTGATGAAAGAGTTTCAGTGACTCCCCCTTCCTTTTCCACTCATCTAGTCCTGACAGACAGGGACAAAATGAATAAAAATCAAATCCACAGAAGGAAAGAGAGACGCAAGATCCGTCATTAGCTTTCACATCCTTGGGGAAGGGGTGCGGTGGCGTGGCTGTCCCTGCCCACGTGCTGAGTGGGAGGGAGAGCTATCTGCCAAGTGGGAAACCAAGAGACCAGACAACCAGGCAGGTGCTGGAAGCTTAAAAATCAACCAGCTGCTTTATAGGGAATCAATTCTGCTCCCTTAGGAGAGACATAACATAATGGAAAGACTTAGATCCAGAAAAGAGCCCTGCTCCTGAATTCTGTACAAGAGGGCAGCATTAAAGGACACCCTCCGGCTGTGACTCAGAATAAAAATGGCCCAAATCAGGCTGAGATGGAATAAAAGCAGGTAGCACATTTTTGTGCTGCCTCTGAAATGAACAGTCTTAATTCCTGTGATCGGTTCATCTGCCTCTCAGACATGGTGTTTCTTTGCTGTCATCCTCTGATCTGAATCAGATCATTTTACTTCCTTCTTTGCAAGAATGCAGTTCTGCTTTTCCTTCTGTTTTTCTCGCACCTTGTCTTTTGGGCTTTGTCACCGGCCTTTTCTAGGACAGTTCCTCCACCATATCCCGCTCCCATCTTCTCTTGTTTCCCTCTAACAACAGCCATGTATAACCAGTGCTCCTTTAGATTTGGCCATAAAATAACACAGCGAGGAAACCCATGACTTGATGTGACTTGGTGTGGCACTGGCACAGGCTGCCTAGAGAAGCTGTGGGTGCCACCTGGGAGGTCATGTGCTCAAGGCCAGGTTGGATGGAGCCCTGGGCAGCCTGATCTGGTGGCTGGCAACCAGCCCATGGCGGGGGGTTGGATGGAGCTCGACGGTCTTTAATGTCCTGCCAACCTCAGCCATTCTGTGATTCTAAGATTACGTGCATTCACTGAAGCCACAGTTTTGCTCTTCTTTTCTCCTTCCTTGCCCATTCCCAGCCCTGTCCTGTCTGCTGGAGCTCCACCATGTGTCACCTTGGGCCAGGTATCTCTTCTAAGCTGGAAAGCCCTGGTCTGTTCTACTCAATCACCAAAAGTTAGAGACACACCTGGTGACAAGCCTTACCTGTCCTCTTACAGACAAATATTTTCTCCCCCAAAAGTCAGCCTGACACACACTGAAGGCTGAAACAATACTACCTTCCTTCCCAGATTTGGCCAATGTGGGCAGCCTCAGTGCACGCGATGCCCTACAAATGGCCAGCCCAACGTGGGGGGTAAAAGCATTGCAGGTACTGGTGTGCCCTGAAAGCTTCACAGCACTGATGATAAAGGCTTCGTGCTCACGTCTGCAGAGCAGTGTTTTGATTCTGGTTGTAGCAGAGACCTGGGTTTGTTACAGTGCAACAGAATTTCACCAAACACGTATGTGGTTCTCTGTGCTTTTTGCCCGGAAAAGGTGCTTCTGATAGCTCGGCTGTTTAATAAAGAAATTCCTCAGAGGGTCCTAACTGAGAACATGCAAAAATTCACTGACAGCTGCTGTGATGGTTGTTCATTTTTGGGATAGCATGCAGTATTTGGACAGGAAGCAATTGAGGAAAAGGTACAATTCATTAAAAACAGGCTCGGTTCCAAAACGTACATTATAGTACAACACATGGCACGGAGACAGCACACTCCCATTTCAGCTACCTACATGGACACGCAACCAAAATTCCTGCTGTTGTGTAAGGCAAAGACATTGCACCGAAGCTGAATCCCACCACTTGCAGTTCTTCAAAACTACACCGTTGTGATACATTCCTCTCTGAAAGACACATCCTGTATTCCCACATGGTGCAAAGACAAGCCGGATCTTTGCATTCCTCGTCCCATCTTTAAAGCAGCTGTCAGACAGAATGCTGTCTCTCTGAAGCACTCCAGTTGTCCCTCAGCACAGAATCACTGAAATGCAATCATTGTCATTGGGAAAGATCTCCTCCAAGTCTCAGGAGGGAAAATTGAGTCGCAAAGATGCTAAGCCATCCACTTCAGAAATTCCCGCTACCTGAGCAGTGCCTATTTCACTTGCTTTACAATAACACTGAACCTCCCTTCTACCCCTCCTCCTGCCCATGTCAGCAGACACACCTGAATGTTTTCATGTGCACCTACATTTGTCTGTCCTCGCATCATACTACAGAAACATCTTGCTCTTTTTGTGCACTGTATCCCAAAGGTCCATCCCCGTCGTAAGGTACCATGCATGGGCTGCTGGTGGGCAGCCACTAAACCCCACAGACTGCCAGCACATGGGGAAGAGTCAGAGGGAGAGAATTAATGCAAAGTGATCCCATGCAAGCACACTGACACACCTGCCTTTCCTGCTCTTGCTGTCAAGGCTGTTTGCCCATCCTAAACCCCAGATGAGTCTGTACAATAAATGTGGCAAAATGCCAATGAGATTTCATGTAGGTTCACAGGAGGATTTGTGCACCAACACACCCTGATGATGCAGATTGGGCAGTGCCTGGCTCAGCACCATGCACACTGACAACAAACACCAACTTATGGGTGGAAGAACTGATGGCTGGTCACAGCTGTAACCACAAAAGGCCCGGGTTTTGTGCACTTGGGACCTGAACCCTGGCTGCTGCGCTGAGCATAGGACCTTCAGAAGGGGAAGAGGGCAGTGCCTGCCTGTAAAGGGGAGTGGTCTGCAATTTTTCACAATTAGAACACTCAGCAATGGTTGAATGGGTTTATATCTGAAGTATCAAAAAGAATATTTTTTTCTGCCTTTAGAGAAAATATCATCCTAAGTGCTAATTTTTATTTAAGCAACTGGAGAGAGCAGTCTAGAATGAAATTGCCATCTGAATCTTAATTATACCTTCACACCGAAACACTATAGTGAATTACATGTAAGATTAAAAAAAAGAAGTGATATTAGCACATAATGAGCCTCATCAATTACCATGGATCAGGAAAAGTAGCCCTCATATTATTGAAATGGTTTCATTTGCATGACTGGATGATTCAGATTCTCCTTGGTCATTCATTCAAATCTCTCCAGAAGTGACAGCCACAGACAAACGGTCAGCAGCAGGCTTTGCCTTAAAATAACGACGTTAAATACCCTGTTAGTTACCCTCTGGTTTTACAACAGGGAAATTCAAAAGACTTCCTACTGCAAACCTAGGGAGGAACACAGACCTCTACCTACTACTGAGCTAACAGTATATGTATATAAAATTAGGACGATTTTTACAATACAGTAGTGTGTAGAACGACTTGCATATCTGACTTAAATTTCCCATGGGCTCAGCCACTCGTCAAAGCAGGAAATGTATTTTAGCAGCATAGCAAGGGATGGACTCAAGGACAGAATCATTTGTACAGGAGCCCAAACAACTAACAAGCAAATGCAAAGCCAACACAAAACAAACAAGCTATGGTCAGAGCTGAGGCTCATGTTTAGTCCCAGTTTGGGCACTGGCGACAAGCAGCTGGCAGACCTTGGTCTACCTAAGCATATATAGATAAGAAAGACTGAGATATTTTCTCCAGTTTTGCCAAACCGTGCCAAACCTTACCCATATTGCAAGTTTTCCCTGGCTGTAATGGCATCAGTTGATGATGACAAACAGCAGGACAACTTGCATGAAGATACAATTCAGGAGCTGCTCGGCATTGCTTTGGACATCACATTTATCCTCTTTGTTTTAATATTTCTACTCAAGAGTTACATTATTTCCCTGCTTTACAGGGACGTTAGGAAAATCCATTTAATACTGCTGAGCAGATTAAGTTGTTGGACGAATATCTATCACTGAGCTCATTCTGACTTTAGTACCGCATACATACATAGGCCAATCTTCAGGACACTTCTGATGACCAACAGTGACCGATTATATTTAATGAAAACTATTTTAGAAACACATTTGAGTCAGGTATCATTCATTCATTTCCAGATTAAATCAGCAAAGGAACAGGGGAAAGTTTGTTTCCTTTACCACAGATTAAAGGTTGCGTCTGCATGGAAAATTAATCATTTTCTGCTGTCAAAAAATGCTCTAAAAGGAAAACTGATGGATTGGCACGAGACTGACGCACAATAAACAGATACCCACATGCATGAAAGCACTTGTAAAGATTAAGGATGAAAAGGGATATTCTGCAGGTACGTGGAGATACCATCACAAGTAATGAAATGAGGAAAACAGAGGAGAGATCTTATTTTAAAAGTACACTGTGGGGTGTTCATTAGAGACCGGGGCAGGGATAAACTTCCAGGAAGCTGTGAAAATTTCATCACTCGCAACTGGATGTAAATGAACCAGACAAAGCATCCGAGAACGTACCGTCATGTGATCATTTTTTTGGCAGGGAAATCATTGAGGTGACCTAAAAATCTTTCTATCTGATATTCTATTCCACAGCAGGAAGTATTCTGAGCCCCTGCTCCAGCAAGGCACCCCACTGAACCCAAGATGCTAGCATGGGCCAGACGAGGGCAGGCAGGGCTGACACATCGCATAGAAAAGAGCCTGCAGTCATCTATCACCTTTAAAAACTATCTGTCTAACAAAGCAACTGCCGGGCCAAGTCCTAGCTTTAAATCAGGAAGGTGGCAGGACATCCACTGCATCCCTGTGCATCCCTTGTGGCCCACAGGCATCCTTCTGCCCTGTGTCACTGCTGTCCCTGCAGTGTCCTTGTGGGCAGCTGATGACCAAGCACAGATAATGACTCCAATTAGGAGGTGTGAATGTCGTTCCACTCCCCCTGCTCTCTTCTAGGTCAATATGAATGTGTTTGAAAACTACTGGCACAGCAAGTTAACTATAATTCAGATTTAATTTGCACTCTGTCATCTCTGTTTTTTCTATAGGCTTTAATAGTTCAATTTAACAGTCTTAAGTGCTGTCTATATTACCGGGACACATCATGCGTATTTCAGATTTGAGCAGCTGCATGGCACAAAATAATATTTCATATTTATATTGTGCCTTTCATGCCAAAGATGCGTAAAAGTGTCTTGTTTACTACATCTGTACAAGAATCAACTCATCCATCACTGCAAGCCACCTCTAGGCTGGAAACTTCATCAGTCCTGAACAATTTAGGATGCTGAATCCCCTTTATTTAGCCACCCATATCCCCTGATCTGAACAGCGGGAATCTCCCCAAAAATGTCATAGAATCATGGGATAAAGAAAAGACCACTAAGATCATCTAGCCCAACCATCAACCCATGCCCTGTTCTCAGGGCCCTGCCAGCAGCTGACCATGGTGCTTTCCCATGTGGTTCCCAGCTGGAGCTTTGTCTCACCATTGTCCAGAGACCAAAAAAAGTAGCAGAGAAATGGGTGGGTAGAGAACAAATGTGTCAAACTCAATAAAGATCCTCTTTATTTTCAAGTGCATTATCATCCATGATCATCACTTATTAAAAGCCTTTCATTTATAGTCTTTAAAGCTTAGTTTAATAACCTGCAATCATTACTTGAATCACAAAATTTGCTTTTTATTATATTGTGTAAATGAAGCACTGTAGCATTTAACGTAAATTATTTTTTTCCTCTCACTCCTTTATCACTGTTTTTAAAGCCATTGCCATCGGGTGCTTTTCTCAACCTACCCTAAAAATGAAAAGCACAGTATCTGTGGCCCAAAGTAATGCTGTTCCTGGGGTCTGAGTACAGAGTCTGAGTACAGAGTAAAGATAACAAGCCAGCCTCCTCCAGGTACTTGCTGCCAAGATGTCCAACTGGACTGTTCAGACCATCATCCCTCCCCAGGCTCAGGCTCAAGGTTCCCATATGCACAGGAGATATCACAGAATGGCTTGGGTTGGAAGTGACCTTAAAGATCATTGCACTCCAACACCACTGCCATGGGCTGGTTGCCCCTCACCAGATCAGGCTGCCCAGGGCCCCATCTAACTTGGCCTCGAACACCTCCAGGGATGGGGCATCCAGGGCTTGAGCCTGAGCCATTGCCTCACCGTCCTCAGAGTGAAAAGGAGTTTTTCCATTATTAAAACACTATCTCCAAGAGATTTTCCTTTCTCATCACAGTAAAAATTTTGAGATGGAAATGATATAGGCACAAACTGAGAACCCAACACAGCCGATGGCATCTCCTACTATTACAGAAGAAGGCATGATGGTAACGAACCGTCATTCAGATTTGTGGCTAGGGTACTGGTCAAGAACCCAGGACAGCAAGAAAGATGTTTGTCATTTCACCAATGGAGGACTTCCCTATTTCAGCTGCCAGAATGCCACTAGGTGCAGCAACCTGCCTGGGTAGATGTCACAAAAATGCTTATCAAACTCAAACCTAGTCCACATCACACCTGCTTCTGTCAGTACCTCCTGCTCCCAAATTATGCCTCTGAAGCCCTGATGGGACCTGTGGCAGCAGTTCATCTGCCCTCCACTGAGACCAGTCCTTCTCAGAGACAAACCAAAAACATCAGAACACCTGGAGTAAAACCAGAAGGAAAAACAGAACAGGAGAAAAAATAAACACTGGAAACTGGTCCAAACTGCAAAGCTGAGAGATGCAGATCCAAAATCTGGAGCAATTCTAATCAGGGTTTTGGTTCTGGCTCATCTGTAATTAAAATGAAGTACAAATCTGCCTGAGACAGTCAACAATCTCAGCTGTTTCCAAGATCTGGCTTTCATTAATTTCATTAACATCTTAAATGCATTCTTATTGCTTGTTCTTATGCTGAAGAGCAAGCGAAATAACAACGCGCCATGAACCAGTTTATCTTTGTCTTCGCAGAGGAGCAGATGTGGTACCAGTCTCAGGGGCACGCAGGCCCTTTGCATGGAAAACATCAGCAAAAGGAGCTGTGAGTATGGAAATCTTCAGCCTGGGAAATAAATAAATTGAAGCCAACACTTTCATCTGTGCCTCAAGCACTTTGGGGAGCAGCACCTGCTTTACTAGTATTCATTGGTGTGACAATCTCAAGCTGTAATATGTCATTCTTCCTTCAGAGAAATAGTCCAAAAGGCAGAAATCCTACTGAGCCATCCACACCTGAGCTGGGACAGCCCCTGCCAGGAGAGGCGTTGGCAAACTGCAGTCACCGGAGGCAAATCCCAGGAGGCTGGGAGGGAAGGGAAGCCACTTTCAACGTACATGGTCTGCTGGGGCATGGAGACTCTGGACAAGCTTTTGATTGGCTTTCAATTGATCAAAATTCTTTTGCCAAATTTCATCACTCATCCAGAGGGAGATGAGTTACCAGTGGAGCAAGCTAGAGGGTGCTGCAATATGCTGGGGCCATGGGCTCAGACCGTGCAGTCCTGCTGTTCGGAAACTCCTGGAATAAATTAACTGCTGGGGCTGCAAGGATGCTGATTTGCTCTACTTGGCATAAGCAGATATTTTGGTACAAGGGAGATGATGCTTCCTCAGACTTGTCATCCTCCAGTGTTCACATCCACTGGCATGATCCATAACAAAAAAGATGAAAGAACAAAACTTGCTCTGAATACGACTTCTGTGTCACAAATGAAAATTCATTTTAATTAAGCCAACTTGCATACATTATAATCTGCCCATAAAACTTAGTATCACCTAAAAATTCCCATCAAATGCAAATTTTCCTCTGTGATTTATTTGTGCCATTGTGAGATGGAGAAAAAGCACACAAAGCAGTGGGAGCTGCAGGCTGAAGTAAACAGTGTGTCAGAATATGCGAGACAAGGGAAAGACACAAAAACGAGAGAGAGAGAGAGATGGAGGGGACAAACTCCATGGCTGGAAACTTGTTGAGTGTTTAGAGCCAAAGAGGAGTGGAAAGCTCGGAGAGGAATTTCTACGCGTAACCTACTGACTCTGCCCTCTTTGCACTCCCAGCATAGCTTCCATTTAGCGAGCAGATGAAAAAATCGTTTTGGGGCTAGAAGGAGGATTAGATTTGTGGTTTGAAAGGTCATTGCCTAAAACGAGCCCTGCAGCGAGCAGAAGGGAGCCCTGCAGTTGGTCAGCTCGGCGTATCCCACACTTTGAGGAGCCTAGCAGTGAGGTAATCCCCCAGGAATGTGTGCGCGGTTGGATGGCTGTGAAAAGAGAGCGGTCAGCTACCAAAGCTCAGTGCTGAATATTCACGTCACACACACACAATCATTTTTCTTGTTAAGTGTAGAGAAGAATGGGAACATTATAAATGCGGTATCTTTTTTGGCTTCAAGTTTAGCAGCTTTAGAAAGATCTGCTCCCTCCCGCTCCCCCCTCCACCAGCTGTGCTCCATCTCCATCCCTGAACCAAATCAGCGTGTGGAGCTTTAACCACATGAAAAACAGGGGGAAATGAAACCTAATGGAACTTAAGGCAAAGAGCGAGAAGCTTACAAGAGGACGATGCAGCAAATTGGGATAAGTATTTAAAAGTCACTTGTCTGTACAAAAATGGCACCTTATTGAATGCATAACTCCCTGCTTGGATTATATACACAATTCACATCCATGTCATATTACCCAAAGCAACTGTTTACCTCTCTACATGCTGAAGAGTCATTACAGCCACAGCAGATTAAATTTGCTTTATCAATGCCCTGGCTACTGAAAATATCTCTACCCACCCCAGGCACTTCGCAATATGTTGTGGTGAGACAGAAGGAGGGAGGATCAGGTGTCCCTGCCCAAAACTCAGACATCTCAGTGGAAAGTCTCCCACTCATTTTGTCAAATTTTGGATTAAGCACTAATCAAGAGAAAAAGTTCCATAGTACTTCACTTTTCTGATTATTTACTAATAAGGCTGGACAGATATGTTCCTTTTTTTTTCCTTTTTTTGACTGCCTCAAACCCCCCTGCCCTGGCATTTTTTCTGCTCCATTCCATATGAGCCTGTTCATCCCATACTTTGCCCAGGGATCTCATTCTTGTGCAGTTTCCCTGCAGGGAAGCAAAACAGCAACTGCACAGAAGTCATTTCCAAATTAATGACATCTACAAGAGAAGAGAGAACTAGACCGATCGTGCCTCCCCTTTGAAAATAATACTTTTTCCATTTTCTCAAAGAACTGTACGTACTTGTACTCACAAGACCGCACTGAGTTTCTAGGTCAGTAGACTCCTGATTATGATTAGCTTGAATGACACATTAAAGCACCAATCTCTCTTCTCTCGTGGGAAACAACCAGTTCAAATATAATTCTTGACCCACTCTGGTACCTTTAAACTCACTGTTTGACAAAAAGAGAAAGAGGAGTGGGACAAAAGTTGCCAATCCACTTCAAAGCTTCTGCCGCATTTCTGGGTAAGGAAAATCTAAAAAACCTTCATGTACGCTCTCAGAGAGATGAAAACCCATTGGGAACAAACCCTCTGGATCTAAGCAGCAGAAGACTCAAATGGATCCTCTGGATGAGAGAGCAGAACACAGATTAACTGCAAATGTATTAAAAATTTTATCCTTCAGTCTCTAAACATGTCCTTATAGCTGTAACTAACTCCAGTGCAGAGATCTACAAGACACAGCACTGCAAAAGGTTGTGGATATTGCCACATTTCTCCCCCAAAAGATACTGAACTCTCCACAGATGTTAACTGACCAAGCCTGACAAATCTGCATTGCATTAAATCAAAGCCCTGCAGTTCACCAGCAGGAGAAGTGAAATACAGCACAGTTAAAGGACTTCCTATGGTCCTTCCACAAATCTGTGACTGTAAGGTACAATTCTCTTATCTGTTGTGGAATTTAACTCCTATACAAGATCATATCTGAAATTTTATCCCAAAGCACTTCATAACAGGATGTGAATGGCCCACTTCATACAAGGAGGACCCCTCTTTTTCATCGTGTTAATGAAGGTTATTAACTCCCATGGACAAAAGGTGCTTGCAGGGCTTCTATCATCACCCGCATAATGACAGCTAAGTCTGCTCACAGTTCAACTCTGAGCAAGGCCGCCCCCACTGGAATTCCTGCAGATGGTCCATCTCCCACACAAGACACCCAGGAAGCTGATTTTAGAAAAGTCCACATGACATTACTTTTATTGTTTCCAAACCGATGCAGTTGCACATGTTTGGAAGGAGACAATCAAGGGCTGTGGTTAAAAAAAACTGCGCTACTAAAAGTTATTTTCCTTTCAAATATCTCACCAAGTTCCTTAATACCTTCTGCTGTTGGTGAAATGATCCCCCATTAACATTTCAATTTATTATTGCTGTTCCATTAATGAGACCACAAAGAAATGGAAATGAAGCCTATAAATATGCTAAGAGTTAAAGCCGGGAATCGTAACAGTGTGTGCGCTTTATGAGTAATACCTCCGTACCGCTAGCATTCAAACCTGCAAGGAAGGACAGCTCTGCAGCACAAGCATCCGGCTTAGCAAACAAAACCCCAAAAAGCCCGAACAAAAAACCACCATAATTCCTGAAACTCTACGTTAAGATCTCAGCAGAGTCAACTCGGACTTATCCCCTACTGCAGCAGATGGACGAACTCCATGCAGTTCTCTGTTGGAATGTGACTGGGGAAGGACTTTCTCAGTGAAGGTCACTGGGACTGTTAAACCCCAAAGCAAATGCTTTGGGAGGAAGGATTTCTGTGTTCTTTGTTAAAAGAGCCTCCCACCCCACTCGTATCTAATTGCCACCACCTCAACCAGTGCTGGGGGAACTGATCCCCTTGGTAGTACCTCAGGTCCTGCAGACAAAAGGCAGGCTACAAACAGAGCACAGCCATCATGGGAGCCCCTTAAGATTCCTTTAAGAAACACATTTAATGCCAGGTAGCCTTTAAATCCATCAGGCTCCCTCAGTTCCTCTGGTGATCCGTTCTCCATCTAGCCGTGAGTATTCTCCATGGTCAAGAAAAATTCCTCATGCAAATGGCATTAGCGCAACTCGCATTTTCAATTATTAATATTTCACTTCTTGTCTTCCAAACTTTTTCAGAAAAGGAAGAAAGCTTGTTCCCCCGGGAACAAAAACACCGAATACGGTGCCTTGCTGAGCCATGAAAGGAACAGTCCCTTCAGCACAGGGATGTCATAGCACGTAGCAACATTTTTGTTTCTACATTTTACTTCTCTCTAGTGATTAGAAAAATGATCGACCCTACCCTGTTCTCTGTGCATAGCTGACGGCGCTAGGCTTATGCTAAGGGAAACGTGTAGTCACACAAACACGAGCAGTATCATCTCGCAAGGAACAAACTTATAATTATTACATTGATTTTATAATTTATTTTCCAGGAAGCTCAGATTTCATGGCAGGAATTGGCTTTGCGCTGGGACCCACTACATCAGCCAGCAGAGAACACCGCACTCCGCGCTGCTTTTAAGCACTAACAGCAGAAATGATCTAAATTAGCCAGTTTGCCATGGCAGTAATAGCAGGCTTGGAAAAAAAAAAAAACAACCCAGACACCTTCTGATGAAATAAAATGAAAACATAAAAAGCAAACTATTTAATGAGAGCACAGACCATTCCAGTAAGTCTAGTTATTTGATAAGCAGACTACCACCATCAGCCTTTTATCATCTGAGAAGTGCATGATGGAGCTTCCCTGTTTACTTATGATTTCAGACCTTTTCCTTCTGATCAGCATTAGCATTTCTGCTCCAGTGCCTATAACAACACCAATGCTAGCAGCTCGCCTCGATCCCACCTTTCAGAGCCAGCCTGAGCACTGACAGCGCGGCACAGCTCGGTGGCACATACATATGGCACACAGACGGGGTGGTTCGAGGCTGTTAAATGTACTTCCTCTTCTGAGTTTGCCTAAAGGGAAGGAAAACGGCCCCTGCTGAGAGTGTACGTACATAAAGCTGTAACAAATGTTTAATTTTAGCTGATCTGAAAGAGAATTAGTCGGTGCATTCCGCACTGCCAGTTCCTACTGCAGCTGCTCAAATGAGGTGGCTTTGGAGGGCTGTTAATTCCCGTATTAACGGTCAGAACTCCTCGCTGTTACTGAAACACAGGCTCCCGAGTGTGGTTCAGCCTGCCCTTCCCACATCTCTTTCAATTCTTCCATTATAAGCAGATAAAGTCATTACTTGGCTGAAAAGGACCTCGGTCCAACACATACTCTATCTAGCTTTAGGATTCAGTTACACTTTCTTTTTCCCCTCTGTAAACAAAGCTTGTTTCAATACAAAAAAAAAAAAGAACAAAGAAAAGAATTAAAAATGTACAGCAAGTTCCAGGGAAACTGCTGAAATGGCTACGGTGTGTGTGCATTGCTTGCGCTAAACCAGTTAGCAGCCACAGGAGGGAAAGCCACCGATCTGATTTTTAAACCAGGCTGCTGAACCCCATTTCACTCTCCATCAGAGCAGTTTTGAATAGATTATCTCTCTGCTACAGTTTGAGAGGGCAGTGCTGCCAGATGTTATGAACCTAAATCAATTTGTGCAAAACATGAAGCATCACATCAAATTGTGTGTGTCTTACACACTGCACAGCCTTTCCGTCCCATGGCTGAGGCTTTGGTACTAAGCTTAGGGGTACTATTGGAACAGCCCCTCAAAAACTCCATGGAGATCTGATTCCCCTTGAACTGGAGCAAAGCAGAAAGTTATTCCATCAAAATCAGCTCTTCAGCACTAAACTTCAGTTCATTTGTGCTGGCTAAGGCTCTAACTCTACTATCTACAGATTGGAAGATGCTAAGAAAGGACTATTTTTATATGCCTTAACATATATAAAACATGTGATTGAAATGTAGGCAGAGATTCATCTCACCCTACTTTATTCACCTGCATGCTGGGCTAGGCAAGGCAGCAAGGCACTCGGCACGTCAGTGGGATGGGAGCAGCACTGCCAAGGGTCAGCTCCATTGCCCACACAAACCCCTTCTGGTGAGTCACCCCCTGGAGATGCTCATCTCCACCCGAGACTATACACCAAAACCGCATTAGGATAGATCATCCAGAACAGCTGTAATAAAATAATCTTAAATCATGCAAAATTCTGGTCGGTGTCCTTTTTTTTTTCCCATACTGTTTTTGTGCCATTTATGAACCCACTGACTTCTGCAAGGTTATTCATAAAACTCAAACCTATTTGGTGGTAACACTTGCTCTAAAGTCATGCTCAACTGAACTGAAAGCTGCTGAAGACACTGAATTAAGGAGTCCCAACTTCTACAGAAAACGTGCCCAAAAGGTAATGGTCTTGCAGACCATCTTTTACATACAGCCTTTCATTTTTTTGTCCAGGTTATGCCTGGATGAACTTGGTGCTGATGAAGGTGGTTGTCCCAGCCCCACCTATCCCACGTTTGGTCTGACACAAAATGACAGAGAAATACAAGGAGCTGCACAAGCCCTCGTAGTGGGATGAACTACCCTGGCTGTGGAGCAAAGGCAGATATTACTCACTCTTCAGTGCATCACTTCCAGCAAATTTTGCTGGAGATTTTGAGAGTTAGTAAGTTGTCTGCTTCTGTTTCAGACTTCAGCAGTGTCAAGGCTGTATACAGAGAGGCATATGGAAACAGTATCTGATCTAAAGCTAGAAACAAAAGAGCTTATTTTCCCTGATCTGGCGAAGAATCCAGTAAGCCTCTTGGGCACATAGTTGAAACCCCAATAAGGACAGTAAAACCTTTCCTGGAATTGCGGGATCAGGAAGAAAGCAAGAAAGAAGAGGAAAAGGAGCTGTTAAATTGAGTGCGCTTGAGGAGAGCTTTAATCAAAGGCAATGTGTGGATGCTTGGCAGACACTGAAGCCTCTCTAGCAGAGAATTGCTCGGATACATAGGGCAAGGAACTGTGACTGGGGCTGCTCCTGTTCTTGTCTCAGCTGGGGCTGCATTTCAGCCTGGGACATCCCTTTTCCCAATCTGCAAAATAGTGAGAACTCCCTATGAATAAAACTTAGCAGATGAGAGCTGGGTCTATCGGCAGCATCTCCAGGCACGCAACTCCCCAGGGAGACCAGTAGGGGTTTCCCTGCCAAAAGGCTGGAGGACAGAGCCCGAAGGCATGGGACGATGCTGCATTAGGATGAGGAGATGACTACATGCCCTTTACCTACCTCTGGAATGGTGCAAAGTTAATTCCCAAGTTTCTTGCTGCAAAGCAGAGCCCAGATATATTGCTTCCTTACAAACACAGACATTTCATCAGAGAGCATCAAGAGAAGTTGTGCCTGTGTTTTGCCCTTAATAACGAAAAAGGCATCTCACAAAACAAACAAAATCCCTCCTCCTTTCATTAACCGCAAATGTACTGCTTCCACTAGGGGCCATGCTCTCATTTCGCTCCAGTTTGGTAAATGCCCTCTGCTCCCACCCTGCCTTCCCTCTCCCCTACCTGGGGAATGTGGCTGCCTCCAGAAAAACTCAAGAAGAGAAAAAAAAGGAATAAAAAAAGTTGGCTCATGTGGCCCAGAAATAACCAAAAAAAAAAATGAAACCGTAACTGTATGCCTTGCCCCCGGTGGCTCTGGGACTTGGAGCCAAACCAAGGCCAGGAGAACAGAATATTGCTCTTTGTGAGCCATAAATAAATAAATAAAGGAGCACTCCCTCTTACACTTCGGAATAGGATTTCTAAGGAGGAAGAAATTCCCTGTGGAGTTTATTATGTGCAGACGGGAAGCGTGCCTCCCAGGGAACCACAGTGGGGGTAGTTTTCCCCTCGGTGATTTCTTCCTTACCTCTCCATCACTTCTTTATTCATTCTGTAATCTCCCTCCCCTCTGCTCTGCAATAAGCGAAGCCACACAATGGAACATGCAGGTAACTCTGGCTTCGCAGCTACACAGCATCTCTCCTTTCCTATATAAACGATCAGTGTGTGGCCTGGGTTTCATTTGCAACTGTAAATGAAACAGGCCTACAACTGTGTTCATAATCCTCCTTAATTGAATTTCTGTGACAAAACCCAGACAAAATTATTGCCCTCAAGTTAACAGTTTGCATGAAGTAGCCAAGGGTTCCTGGGAAGCTTTAAAACAAATGCAGGACACAACTGGAGACCACAAAGCAGTTATTTGGTGTTGGTACCCCTTGTTTGAATGAGGGGAAGTTTAAATGAAAGAACAAGGTCATTTTAATATGAGGGACAGCCTAGGAATCCAACCAAAGCCAAAAAGGTGAGAATTAAGTAAGTGGCAGAAGCGCTTGGGTGCAAACCAGCCAACACTGCTCATACAACAGCTACTGGAAGGAGGTGTCAGGCTGCTGGGGCTTTGGAAAGGGGAGCACCATTCCCAGCTTGGCTAACGGAGAGATTTCCACTGATCTAACAGGACCTGAAGGAACCGTTTGGTTTGCATTGAGGATCACACCCCATTGGAAGGGTTGTCTCCTTTAAAGTCATCCACTTCATCGCTTCCTTCAACTCAATCATAGGTTACACGGTGAATATACAGATCATTAATAGTGATGTCAACCTGCCGGTAAAACGCCTACACTTATTTTTAAAATGTGAGAAGCACCACTAAATGGAAGCAGGGATGCAAAAAGGGCACTGCCCTGAAGGGTGCTCCCACTGCTTGCAGAGGACAAGAATTAAAGCCAATCGTATTACTGAAAATCAGTGTTTGTTATTCTTTCAGATGATGCAGATGTTTTTAGGAGGATTGGGCAAAGCTCGTGTGAACTGAGATGCCTGTTTGTAAGAGCTAATTTCGTGTCATATACTGCATACTTGGACATACACCCTTTTTTACCCCAAAGTACCATGCTTTAGTCATCACTAAAGGAAACTAGCCAAGTTTATTTTACAAGGACCAAAGCAGAATCTTCATGCCTCAATTCACACAGACCTGATGGAAGCAGGGAAAACCATGTCATCTCCAGGCAGTGCCTGCCTGGGTTACACCCCACATGTTCTCAAAAGTTAATATCCTCTGCAATTTAAGCAGAAGGGAACGCTACAAGGGAACAGAGACGGCTGAAGTAATGGAAAGAGAAATCCTGTCATTTCTCAGCATGCGCCCATGTCTTGTGTCCCCCAGTGCTTTCAAGGTAGAGTCAATGGAAACGTAGGGGTAGAGGAGGCTGGAGGGGCCTCACACAAAATTCCCTCTGATTTAATTACTAAGGATGGAGGTAAACGTTCTTAGAAGTAATTAAATGAGCAATACTATTCAGAAAAAGGCAGGCAGAGATGAGACCTCATTTCCACAGACCTCCATGCGGCTGCAGGACCACCTGCCCCAACCCCACTCTTGCTCCCAATGCAAAGCCACCACCATGAGGGGCCCCTTGGGAGTCCCCAGGAGAGGTTTCCAACAGCAGTGGGTCAGCACTGAGGCCCTCCCGCCTTCCTCAGCACCTCTGCTGCTCCTCACGTTCCAGTTATTGCACTAACCTGCTTTTGAGGCATTTCTCACCAGTCCTTGGGCCTGTGCCACTTCAAGCAACTTTTTAAGAACACCTTTTCATAGCTTGCAAGCTCTGGTTTTCCTCAGGCCATAAGCAAAACACTCTGAGCAGCACCAGGGGCAAAGCGAGACCAAAATAAGCAGATGTGTACGCACACGCATGCAGCCCCTGCGAACGCACAGAAAAAGGCACGAGGGGATACATTCATCGCAGTGTTTGCCACCAGTGGCAAAGGAAAGAAAAGGCAACATTTCTGAGGGCGATGAAACGTTTCAAGAAAAAGCAATATATTTTTATGTACTTGTAAAATCCATTGGCAGTGACTTTTCCGGTTAATTGGTTTCATCTTATTAAACTAAAACCTATTTGTAAAATCCAGATATGTTCAAGCAGAAGCTCAGTTCCTGCACCAAAAACCAATACAGTCTTTCGAGGAAGAAAATTAAGCAGTGCAAACCAGTTTCCATTAGTCTGAAAGCACCGCACTTGCTGCGCATAAGAGAAATGAAATGGAGTGCTTGACTTTTCTAAAAACGCACTTTGGAAAAATCACAGTTCTCATTTCCCTCGAAGCTGCAGCCCTAGGGCTTCCCCAAACTTTCCTGATTTCAAGACTCCCATTTCCAAGTACATCATAGAACACTTGACAGTGATCCAGCTA
>JANHGO010001417.1:0-34367 GCA_024606505.1 Aquila spilogaster
GATGAAGCATGAGACTTTTAAGGACTAGGAGCAGCTTTGGTAAGCCTGACCTGCTAATGTGAGGGTCACAAAATGTTAGATGTATCAGCTAGTGTCTGTTACTCTTTTCTTTTTCTCCAGTGTAGGAGTAAATTAAAAAACCCTTTAGCAAGGAAATCCTTTGCTGCTAATTTAAAATGAGTTGCTTTTATATGAGCCAAGGACTTGATCTCCCTCTGCCCACTCTACCTCTTTCCTGCTTCCCCCTCTGTGCTCATCTGCTTATTCATGACTCCACAGCACGCTCAAAGGTGAGTGCAATACGTCTGAGCAGCAAGCTTTCCATCAGATTAAATGCCAAGGTGAATTTATTTGTTTCCATGTGCTCAGCCTAACAACAATATTAGCATGCAGTAATACAGTGCCTGAAGTTTAAAACTAATTTGAAGTTTGTAGGACAGATCTCTAGAAAGTAGGTTATTGAGAAGAGATGTAATTACTGAGTTTAATTACACTGTCATCTGTCATTTTTGTTGAGTCCTACTACATCTGTGCGCAGCAGCTGAGAATCAGGTACAGAAGTTGAAATGATCATCTTGGTGGGTCAGGAACCTGGGACCTGAACTAATCTGGCAGTTGGATAATGCTTACGTCGAAGAGGTTGTGTGGTTTGGTGGGAAAATGTGGTGTCACACAAGAGCATTCAGAGTAACTGCTTCATTTTACAAGGCTTGATATTAACCTTTTCGCTCTTCTGACAAAGCAGATTTTCCATCAGGCATGAGGAATGGAGCTCCACAAAGGCTGCTTGTGAAATCTGGGGGTTTAACAACTGGAAATGCAGCCTGGAACAGTAACTTTTAGAAGGTACTATTTGAGAATAACCTCATTCTGTCAGCGAGTGCTTGTCACGACAGAAGAGCAAAAAAGCCAGCCTCAGTCCTTCCTTCCCTCTTCAAGAAGTTATCTGTGAGTGATGAGTGAACTGGCTCCGACTTTTATTTTTAAAGCCATTACAAGGAAGGAAAGGGCCAGAAGAGGAGTTCCTACAGACCTTTCCAGATTTACTGCCCATTGCATTGCTATCCACAGCTGTGATACCTAGATTTTGGAGGGTTGTAATCCAAATCTTGCACTGTGTCGGTGCAAGCCAGCCACACAACCCCTCCAGCTCTACAGCCAGTCTTGGTCAGACTTAGGGCCAGGTGCATGGGTATTTCCTGGATGAGCAGAGCAATGTCTGGTGCCCTCATGGCACAGGGTTCCCACAGGACTGACCACATTTTCATGTCTGAAAATAATCGTGATAACTATGAAAGTGACTTACTGGAAATCTATAGTTTCTGCTTTCTCTTCCTTTCAAAGAAAATTGTGCATCTTTGGTGGAAAAAAAGTAAGGTTCAGTTTGTTTTTTGCAGTGTTTAATTTTCTGTAGAAATGAAAGACAACAAAACACATTGTGTAACAAGAAGGATGGCTGCTTTGATTGATCAGAGACAAGAAATGAGGAAAGTCAGTGACTTTTGTCTCTGACCTGATTCAGCAGCTCATATTAAATGAGGGATATGCATTTGAATGTCTCCCTTTTGGGGGAAAAAGTGGATCAGTCCAGCTCATCACCAGGCAGGTATTGCATGCCACTCTGAACAACAGTATGATGATAAATCATACAATCATAGAATCATCATAGAATCATATTTTGGGTTGGAAGCAACCTTTAAAGGACATCTAGTCCAAACCCCCTGCAATGAGCAGGGACATCTTCAACTAGATCAAGTTGCTCAGAGCCCCATTCAACCTGACCTTGAATGTTTCCAGGGATGGGGTATCTACCAGCTCCCTGGGCAACCTGTTCTGGTGTTTCACCACCCTCATCATAAAGAATTTCTTCCTTATATCTAGTCTAAATATACCCTCTTTTAGTTTAAAACCATTACCCCTTGTCCTATTGCTACAGGCCATGCTAAAAAGTTTGCCCCCATCTTTCTTATAAGCCCCCTTTAAGTACTGAAAGGCCTCAAGAAGGTCTTCCCAGAGCCTTCTCTTCTCCAGGCTGAACAACCCCAACTCTCTCAGCCTTTTTTCATAGGAGAGGTGCTCCATCCCTCTGATCATAGTTGTGGCCCTCCTCCAGAACTGCTGCAACAGGTCCATGTCTTTCCATGAATGGAGTCTTAAAAAAAACCCCACAAAAGTATTTATATACTCATACCATTTGTATAGAGGTGACAAGCCATCGCCAGCCAAATCAAAGTGTAGGCAGAGTAAGAAATGCCATCGCAGCTACCGAGCACTTTGGATGGCAGCCAACAACCACCTACTGCCTTGTGGAGGTGGCTAATGCAGTCTTATTGTGAAGAAGAGGGTAAATTGTAAAGGCTTGACAGATAGGTTTAGCTATCAACCAACAGAAAAAATTTATTTGAGAAGAGACCCAAGGTATGAGCATGAAACAGGAAAGGCTCTTCTCCTCTGAGAAAAGCTTCACACATAAGGCCTCTTCAGGTTTTTTGTGATGCATTTGATCATACTGTGACTTGCCAAGGTGTGCATTTAAGAACGAGGAGGATACACCGTTGACTTGATTAGAGAGACTTCCAGGGGTGTTTCCAAAGTGTGACCAGACCACTCTGCCTTATTCACTCCAGTAATTCTGTTGATTTAAGAGGGTCATCCACAATGTTTGGAAGGAAAGAGAGGAGAAAACAAAGATAATTTGGCTCCACTGAAGTTTGGTTCCTCAGTTAAAAAACACTTCCTCTGTGAAAAATATTGTGACCATGTACTGTCCCCACCACTTCTCTTTGATGAGTGTTAGGGTAGAAGACAGAGGAAGGAGGGTGGAAAAGAACCTACACTTTTTTCATCACCACCTTGTGCCCTGCTAGGTTTAATACAAGATACAGGAGCATCAGGTAGCACAGAATAGGATTTTTATCAGGTACAAACTTTCACCTTGAATTGACTTCACTATATTTAGAATACCTAGAAGAGTTTAGAAATATTAGGGAAAACATTTAGCTCATTACTCATATAATAATTACTCATATAGTAATTATTATATACATGTGATTCCTTTCTCTGCTCTCAAGAGTATCAGGTTTAGCTCTCCAAGCACCACGATGCTACATATATTTCACAGGCAGGCACAGCCCATTTTGAGATCAACCACTATCGTGGTCTTGAAGGGGCAGATGCACAATCTGCTCCAGAGGAGCTGTTTTCCTGTACACAGGCAGATGTGTCACAAGGGTGTGTAGAATCTCCCGTGCCAGCTCAGAGATACAACAGAAGCAAGGTCCTACAGGCCTGTCACAGGTAGTGGTGATTCATACTTGACAATCAGAAATGTAACACCCCCTACCCAACAGTCTGAGCAGAGCAGCTGTTTCTGAACATTGGTTCTTACAGCAGTTTCAGGATACACACCAAACCCTGATACCCTAGTGCTTTATAATACCTCAGGGTTTTAAAAGGAAGTGTCTTCTTTAGGTCATTGCAATCAGATTTGTCTGTGGATCTTACAGAGACCCTGGCCATGACGAGGTATCTCATGACTGTAGGAATCAGAGACACCAGAATCAGTAGAGGACTTGAGATTATCAGATCAAACAATCAACACAAGCCCTACAGCTACTAGGTATGTAATCATTTACATAGAAGTTGTTCTCTGCCACCAGAAAAAAAAGGTCCAATCAAGACCTGGGTCTAGATTTCAAGCCTTGAAAAGCCTGGAGGTCTTTGGTAGTTTCTGGCTGGGAGAGGAAAGCCAGGGCCTTGGGAGGGTTGAAAGGAAATAGCAGCTGGTCAAAGAGACACAGGACTGGTGTTTCCGAACAAAATCACAGCCGATAAAGAGTTAAATAGTTCATTTTTCCCCTAAATCTGTTGCTGTCCTAGAATGGAAGGGATATTAAATGTCAATTAAAGAAAAAAAAAAAGGAAAACAGAACTAAAAAATAAAAGTTAATACACACAGTGCCCGTGGAGTAGTGGCTCCTCAGATATGGCTTCCCAGAAGCAGGGCTTGCTTTGAAAAGGCAATACAACCCAGTTTGTATAATGACAAGGTTAATTCACATAGCTCCTCCAGGATAAAGAGATCAATTTGGAAGTGATGAATATAAAGAATTTGGATACTGAGGTTGTTGCATACAATCCTAGGCCAAGTAATGATTGGATTTATTCACCCACTTTAGAGAGGTTCTGATTACTGATAAAAGAAGGGGAAATGAACAGACAGGGAATGAGAGAGAAAATGCAAAAGATTAACTATTAAGGGAGCAGGCAGAGTAGAAACAGTTAGTATAGTTACTCAGCTCCAGCCCTTTTGTCCTTCCCAGACCTTACTGAAGAGCAAAGCTGAGCTTTTACCACGAGTTGGAACAGCCTTCGATTTACACAAGCAGCAGGAGCTTCCTGGACATTGGGCAGCTCACTGGCAGCCGAAGATTTTCTCCAGCTGTTCTACTGTGTAGCTACGAGGTCTCCTAGGAGCACAAAGTCAGTGCCAAACACCTGGCTTATTAAAACGAGGAGAGGATGAGGAAGGAAAGGTGACAGGCATTAACAGACACCTGAGCTGCTTCAGGACCCCTGCCACAGATTCTCTCCTAGGGTAGTATTAACTCCTGCCGCTGAGATGCGTTCTTGGCACTGGCTTGACAGCACCAATTAATTCTGGAAGACTAGAGGAGCCTTAGCGCAGAGACCTCCATCAACGCAATTTCCCTTCTCTACCTCTGGCTGTCCCTCTGTGCCAGCACCAGCAGGGATCTCCATGCTAACATGGACCGAGGCGTTTGCATACCACCTCTCCACATCTCCACCATGAGCTTTCAGACATATGCTAGCCTGAATCCAAAACTCAAATCTGCCTTTGATTAACAAAACATGGGAGTTGAGAGTGGCAGAAGCCCATGCTCCACTTGCTTTAGAAATGTGAAGACTACAGCTCCTGCAGAAGACTCCTGCTTCAGCTAAGCTGTGGCACTGTCTCCCAGAAAGACAAGGTATGCCTCTCTGCCTCCTGCAGCTCGGAAGAAGACTTGAACACCTGCTCGAGATGTGAATATCTCAACAGCAAACCAGCAACTGTTTAACAAACAAGACATTTCTACCATCCACCTTCTTTGTAATCATGCCCCAATGTGATACCCACCACCTTCTTCTGATGTTGAAGGGAAACAGGGCAGGCAGGAAAGAAAGGTTCATTGCAATAGTTTCCTGCTAGCAAAAAAAAAGTGAATAGCACTAGCTCGTTTATGTCTTAATTTTACTAAAGAAAATGAATATTGTAATCATCTAATTCAGGCCTATTAGAGGAGGGTAAACAGGATTGCAACAGTATTATTTTATCTCCAAGAACATCTCATCCCTTCTCAGAACCATTTTCACTTGGAAGGAATAGGAAAGGTCTTCCTGTGCCCCTGCACTTAATGACTGTCACCCCAGGATGAGATACTGAGCACAATGAAACAGCCAAGTTAGGCCTGTTACTAGGGCATGAATGCCAGATACATTGTCATTATAAAACTGCACTATTATTCAACAATAAGACCTGTCAGTCATGCCGTACGTTTCTGCACCTTTCCAGAACACTTCTGAGGCACCACTGCTTACCAGGTAGTACTTGCCCTGCGTTAACTTTTGAGAGGGAAGGAAAGAATTTAATTTTTACCACTGATGGAAAATGAGGCAAAGGCATGAATCTGGACTTGGAGTGCTTCTATGTCTGCTTCTCTTCAAACTTTCTGAGTTTGTTTGTTGAAACTCCCCACAAAACAGAATCAGTTGCAAGATTCAGATTTAGAATTTGATAAAAATGCAAGGAACTAAATCTTCCTCCACAAAACCGGGTGTTGGGGGATTGGAATTTCAGTGGTTTTAAGAGAAAAAAGATGTTACCCACCTTGGTGGGATCGATGTTTTTTTTCTCCCTACCAGCAGATGATTTTAGTTAACACCTATCTAAATAGAAATGGAATCTGAATCGCAACAAAGGCTTTCTTTTCTTTGTAAACTCTTAAGCTGGAACTATTTAAAAAGTGAGGGTTTTGTAGTCCCTTGGTGTATTTTTAAGTCTAGCTACCTCAAATACTATTTGAAATTGCTGTGGATGAAGAGATGCTCTGGAGAAAACAGAATTGTTAATACATTGCTCGTTTGCACTGTGCATGTGAGTTGAATGATAAAAGCAGGTGCAGACTGTAAGGTACGTTGTTAAAGGCTGAAATAAATCCATAGCATTGTTTTGAAGTCAGTGAAGTCGCCCTTCTGGTTTTTGTTCTGTTCTAGCAATTTTGGCCATCTATGTACTTGCTTGAACTGTGAAGTGAATGATAATAAAGTCATAAGATTGATTTTTCTACAATAATTTCTTGGTTCTTTCTTGAACATTTGCCCTTACCAGGTCTCAATATCTATTACAATTATCAGTATTACTCCCATCCTACAAGAATGCGGAAAAACCTTGAACACACAGAGATGCAGGAACTTGCTCAATGTCATCCTATGCACATAGCAGACACATTCCCCTGCCTCAGACAACACTCAGAGCCACCAGAACATGGGAATCACTACTGAACATTTAATTTGCTGTCCCTGAAATGCAGAGATTCAGGAAAGAGGATTTATCTTTGATAATTTATTTCTGTTAAAAGATCTGGAGTTGAAAGGAGCCAGAAAGCAGTTATTGAGCTATTTTGATGAAGTGATTTGGGGACTCAAATGACACTGAACACAGTATGCAAACCAGGACCCACCTGTTAAGGGAAAATCAAATGTCAAGAAGAGTTCAAACAAAGCCCATGTCTTAATTCTTATTACTTATGGATATGCAAATACATCTGTGTAGGCAAGAAAGGTTTACCATAAACGTGTTCTCAAAAGGCTCTCATAGAGGACTGTTTTCTACCTCATCCTGTTCTTCCTTCCCCTACTCCCCCAACAGGGATTCAATCTAAATGGGTCATGAATTGACTAACTTTGATGTGAGTGGTAAACACTTCATCTCCTACTCTACAAAGTCTGTTGGTTAATATTCATAGGGATTGAGGAATATGAAGTTATTTCAGAAGGAGCATATATATTCCCACAAATACAGGGGAGGAATGGAGGGGAAGAGATTGTCAAAGTTTACAAAGACATCAGATTGTGAAGAGCTTTGTGAAGACATTAAATGGTGAAGGAGCTAGTTATTTACAAAAGGAACTCAGTCATTTTAATGAACACATTTCATGAAAGTTTAATATTGTCTTATGTTGTGCATCTTAAAACCCAGTCTCCTGAAACAAGGTGATTACATATGAATCTCCTTTTTCCTTGTTCATCCAACGCTGTTGTTAAAAGCATTAACCCTAACAGCTCAAAGGGAAATTAGAAAGCTTTTGGATGTAGAGCTTCAAAACTTTTGATTTCTGTAGGCTTCTTGATTTTAGAAAGTTTTGCTTCACCTTTGAAAGTTCTGACACTGGGCTTCTGTTGGAGCCCTGACTGACATGATAAATCATAAAGCTTATGAGAGTTCTGGGACTTTTTTCTCAAAAAAACCCCACAAATGAAGCATGAAGACAGAGAGTGTAATTGTTGTGGTGCATTAGCCTGGCACAGAGCAGAGATCAGGCAACAGGAGCTCCACTTTCACCAAAGGAGGAAAGCTCTAAGTCTTGCATCCTTCATCTCACCCTCAGCCCTTTTCCTCTCCACAACCCTATGGATATCCCCACATTCCTTACATTTCTCATCTGCTGTGCATTGGGGTTTTTGGTATTACTCTTCACCTTCCCATTTTTCCACTCTGTTCATGCACAGGACTTGTTTTCCTCTGTTCTCTGCCATTCGAAGAGGAGATGTTATTCTGCTTAATACTCTGCCTGCCACATCTTACTGCTTCATGCCCCATCATACCCTAGTTGGAGTAATTTGTGCTGCAGCAGCTTGAAAGATTTTCATATGTTTCCCCCTGCCAGATTACTGTTTTCCCTTTCTCATCACCTTTGATCTCAGCTCTCCTCAGTTGTGCAGATGGAAATGGGGAAGAGTTGTATAATTAAACACTAACGTGACAGCACATACATTTGTCAGTTGGTGAGGTGTGCCATGGACACGTGCCTTAGCTCACAGGCTGTTCTCAGCAGCAGCTGGTGAGTACAAGTCTTAGCTTATGAGTACTACAGACTGCTTTGAAAGTATCAGTAAACATTGAAATGATAGTGAAAGCAATTTGAGGTGCAGGAAGGTAAAAGTAATCCAACCGATATGTTTAGTTCAATTCCCTGCTTTGCCATCAGCTTCAGGTACCTTCATCTAAATACTTTGTGGCTCTAGCCCAGTGTGCCTATAACCTACCTGCCGTCAAGGGCAACCGGGTTCATGAATTGTGAGGTGAAAGACAAGCTCAAGATCCATTAAAGAGAAAAAGGAGGCTGAACCTCAGTTTCTTCACATCTTGGGGTACCCCTAACATAAAGGGTAGAGTATAAGGTTGGAAAGGTAGGGGTACATGTATTACGTTGTGCTTTATTTTGAGACACAGATGACCACATCAGCCCTCTCTCTAGAATGATGCTCCAGGTAGGTTCTCTTGGTTAGAAGTGGGAAGTTCCTGGCAGCACCTAAATCCCCATGTGAATCTAGCCCTCACTCAGAGCTAGTAGCTAAGAGCTACTAGAGCTAGTAGCAAGAATTGGAATCTCCTCAGATAGTGTAGCCATAATAACCAGTTACAGAACCTCCATCACCAACAGGCCCTAATCCTTTGGGGTGAGCTAAGAGGACTTCTGGTATGGACTATATCCGTAGTAGTCCGTAGTAGTCTGCAGTAGTCTGTAATGCCTAGCAGGACTGTGAGAGTTTTGAATCACATGGATTACTTTATGTTTTGATCTCTAGGTGTTGGAAGCAGGATACATGATGTATCTCTACAAGTAACTCTACAAGCACCTGGCACAAGTACTGATTTCTTCTGTAGAGAGCCCTCATTTAGTGAACATATCTATTTGTTCACAATTTCCACTTGAGAAATACAGGCAGTTATTGAACACTGTTGGCCTGCAGAGCTGCCCAAAACTGAACAGTCCCAATTCATGCACAAACATGCAGACTGGTATGTTGTGCAAGCTGGATGGTTCCCCTGTTATAAGGCAGCTTTAAATGAGAACAGTGTGCAACATGAGGCTACCTGTGCTGCCTTGGGAGGAAAGAAATATTTTCCTCTAGCTCTGTGATGCATGTAATTCTGGAAGTTTGCAGAGAGACATTTCTTTCCCTCCTACATAAAAATGCCCACAAGACCTCCAAACAGCCCTGCTACCTGTAAATTACAAGTATCCATTCTTTATCAGCTGTTCAAACAAAACACAAATAAGAATAAAAAAAGCGCCCCTAAATGCTCTGCTCAGCAATGTCTGCAACTTCCCCAGCTAAACCAGAATTTCTGCTGCTCCTCAGTATGGACCATTTTAAATATTTTCCTTACTTACTCTCTGAGAACATAATGTGCTTTGGCATGAAGCTGCTCCTGCCCTTCAGAATAAGCCTCTCTCTCTCTGCTACTCAATTAGTAAGTACTTCCTGGCACGTTTTGAAATTTAAGGCTTGCTTCTAAGCCAATAGTTTTGCCTTAACTGCTTCTAAGAGTATATTTGAAGAGGACTTAAACTTTAAAATGCTTCGTGGCAGAACTACTGCCGTGCAATCGTTTTCCTCCCATGAGAAACAGTTTACTTTTGGCTTTGGCTGGCATCAGGTTATCAACTTTGCTCTCCTGAGCAGCACTGGCTGCAAAATGAAGCAAGACTTAATTTATGCAGAAAAGGAGATGTATAAGTAGACGTCACTATCCTCTTATAGAGCAAGTCCAGACCCACACCTTGTTGGTCAGCTCAGAGTCACAGGGGTTCTTCAGCATTGTGCAGGTGACTACAAAATTGCAGGATTCCTTAGTCTTGGAGTGGGTCTTCAGCATCCCACAGTAGGACTACTGCATTAGAGAGAGCAGAGCTCTCCAACCTCACAGCCAGCTCCTCAGGGATGATGTGCAGGACATGACAGCCCAGGGCCACTTCCCGGGGCTGGACCCCAGCTGCACTTGGGTCAGATGGACATTCAAGCCCCTTCCCCGTATTCCAATTTCTGTGTAAGATAATCTAAACAGCCAAGCAGGGAGCTTTGACAGGCTGCAGAAGGGCCTGTATGATTGCTGATGCTCTATCAGAGAACTGACTCCATGGGGCAGCACGGCTTCTCTGAGGCCATCAGGAAGGACACAATTTGGTTTGCTTTTAGCTATTTTCCCAGCTAATACAGAAAAATCTCTATATCATACGAACTCTATATTAAGGTGTTAAAGGAAAAAAAAAAATCTTAACTTATGCTGAAGAGCCTTAAGATAGAATAGAAACGCTTATGGCACTGCAAACCAAAATTTCCAGAATCAGAAGGCTTTGCACCATTGAAAGGATATACAGAAGAGAAGCTAAGAAATACATGAGGAAGCCCTGGCTATGAAATATTTCCCAGCTGGCTACATACCTGCTAAGGGTCAGATCTGAGAGGGAAACAGTTATTTTCTTCCTAAGAAGTACAAGGCAAAAGTAACTGACAATGCTAGGTGTCTAAAGGCTCTCTCCAGCTCAGCCCAGACTCTTCCCTTTGAACATTCAGCATCATTTCTCCAATGAAAATAAATTCACCATATCAAATCCCTTTCATCAGCCCACTGAGTGGAAAGCTGCCTTCTCAACCATACCCTGCTCCACTCTTTGTTTTTCAAAACTCTTTCCCCAAAAGAGCCTCCTCACAACAAACCCTCCTCTCTGGAGGGCTCCCAGGAGGACTGGATGATCTTCCCCCAATTATTTAGTTGCTCAACCCAGCTAGAAGAAAAGTAATTATCCCTGACTGGGCCAAGCCCAGTGGTTCTTACTGGGCCAGTTGTTTTGTGATGGGTCTTGTCTGCAAACACCATATGGCTTCCTGGCTGTAAGATAATCTCTGCTCAGAAAGGGGAATGGCACATACTTCAAAGAACAGACATGAGGCTAAAACATACGATCCCCAAGCAGTCATGGAAAAAAACAGAAAGTCTCATTAATACATCATCTGATCTGTAAGGATAATGTCTCATGATTGAAAGGCAGGCAATAAAGAGTGCAGATGCTGTTTTCCTGCAGTATTTGTTCATTGTTTTCCAACTACACGTAGAAAAGCACTTGTCTTGGCTTTTTGATATATGTCATCACCCTTACAGCAGGACTGCCTTTCTGTTGTCAATTGGATGTTTCTAATTTGCTGAATGGACATTTTCTTATACATTTTCCTTTTTCTGTTTTCATAATTGATTTGTTGCCACAGGCTAGATTGAATAGGGACAGGTTTTGAATGTTTGGCACTTGGATTTGACCTAGCAAGCTACCTGAAAATATGCACTGTATGAAATTTTGGAGTAGTCCCTCGGAATTAGAGTTAACATGGCTATAGTGGAACAAAAATGTGATTATTGATACTAAGCATATCCTTCTTCCAGTCAGTGCTGATTAGTGTACTCCAGAAACAAGATGATGACATGAATATGAGTATTTCTGTCCTCCTATATAGATTGAAGCAAAGATTTTTAGAAGCAATTGGAGATTTTGTTTGCAGAGCATGAAACAGTGTGAAGGGACTCATTTCTTCTTCTTTTAATTAAAGAATAAAACACCAGCCTCTGGAAAAACAGGTCCCTTGAAATCAAAAGACTGACATCATGAATGACTTCTGAAAAAGGTGATCTGACCATGCTAACAATGCCAGAGCTGGAATCTCAAGCTGTTTATACCAACATTATTTGTTTTGCTCTGCAGTTCACATTCATAAAGCCAATTTTTATTGACTCTGTACAATTTGCCAATCAGCAAATGGGATCATTCTATAATTCCATACCAGACAAACAGCTTCCTCATAAGTGTATTTATAAAGAACTTCTATATACAAATATTTATTTCTGCAGACAAACAAGAAGAAAATGCCACGCTAGTTTAGCAACTGCAGAGCAGATTAGAAGGGTGGTTTCCAGGACAGGAGACGCAAGACTGAGAGCAAGGCAAGGGGACTTGCTTTCAGGGCTGTTTATCTTCCTCTGATAGATCCCAGTGTAAGAGAAAATGAAATCTAACTCTATGAGCAGCAAGGATCTCAGGCTCACAGTAGCACTAAGGATACCACTGAGCCAAGGTGGGTCTGTAAGTGCATTGTCAATGCAGCATAAGTAATTTTAGGATTGCTTGTGGCAACACAGAAGCTCATCAGTGCTTGCTTCCTAGCTGTGTGAAGGTATATGGCAAATTACTAGGAGGTAGGAAAAGTGATAAATTACATTGTGGTTTTGACAGCTGAAGAAAGAGAGTGAGGTGGTTGTTGTTTCTGGATCAGAGTTGGGCTTGAGTTGTTGTAGGGGTACAGAGTTGTAACCATATATTGCCAAATTTAAACAAACATCACTGACATAGTTGTGTCTGCTATTGCCATGCTTCAGCTGTCCTACTCACAGGTTGCAGTCTATAAAAGCTATAAAGATCACCATGTATACACTTCATACAATCACAGATTTATTCCTGGCTGGATAACTCCACTGCATGTTTTCCCCACCTGAAACACTGACCTTGTGGTGTTCTTGCTGATCTCTCATTATCACTATGTCATCACCACTGCCAAAGGAGAGCAGCAGGATGACTGCAGTTCATTTTTTATCCCCATCCAAAGAGAAGGAAGAGAAATACACGCCTTTTGGTGTTTATTCTCTCACTAGTCTGGAGTTGTGCAATATTCTCCAAGAGCAAGAAGAAAGTGGTGAGTCATGGATGTGTCTTAACAGAAGAGATATGGAAGAATGAACCTAAGGGCGGAGAGGAGAGTGTGATTGCAGGAATCATCTAAGTAGGCAAACTTCTATGAAGGCTTGGAGATACCAGAAAATGGAGCTAGAAGTATGGGTGGAGTAGAGGGAAACAAACTCTTTATATGAAAGGGCATGCAAAGTGCAGTTTGGCAGAGTCCTGCAGTAAAAGCCTTGTATGTTTGCAGCTGAGGGTGCAAGAGTACATCGATAGGGGTATCTGTAACAGTTGTGGGTAACTGTGTTAAAAGCTCCAATCACTGCAAGGGTGAGAGTGCAAAGGGAAGAATGAATGGACTTCAGTGCTGTCAGTCTCTTCAAATGTTTATGGCGCTTTTGTCTCAAAAGTGGCAAAACCTCTGGTAACGGACATGGAAATCATTGTATACCTACCTGAGGAAGCATTGCATGAGTGCTTTTACAGAGGATTTAAATTGTACCTCTGCCTGGTATTTGCTGGTTTCTGAGCTGAGCATAACAATAAGTTATAACTAACTAAACAACTGGATAGCTTATAAATTTCTTTTACAGCTACCGTCACTTTCTCAATCTCAGAACCAGCCATAAAGCAGAGGCAGCTGTGCTGATTTATGGCAGCTAAAGATTTGCCCTAGGAATTCAGCCCTACTGGTACCTTTGCAATGATCACACTTCAAAGAAAGACCCAGAAACTGAAGACAAATCTCTCCTGGATTGTTTGAAACAGTATCTGCTAACCTTCTCAAACCTGTCATTATAAGGCCCTGTTTTTCTGTTGATACAGCTGTAACTGTGATTTTTGTGTTGATACAGCTATAAACTGTTATATGCTTCCTTTGCTTTTAGACTAAAACATAATCAAATTTTCATCAGTTTTCCTGATTTTCTTCTTTTTTATGCTCTGCACATGTGTGAGACAGCTTGAACATTTAGCATTTGTATTTTTTTTCACTTCCCATTGACCTATCTATGACTACACATTTGTAGCATTGTTTATCAAGATGCAGAAATACCAGGAGCCTATGACATTTTGCATGCTTTTTCTAACCCTTACCGTTTTTTGCTAAGGAGTATTCATAGATCAGTGATCAGTGAGATATCCTGGACTACTGATTTATTAATGCAGACATGCTTGGTTTCTCACTCAGTATGTTAGGAATAACTAGTTTTGCAAATGATGTAGAGAAGCCATATAGTGAATTTCTGGTGTCCTCATTTTAATGGATACAACTGCGTGGCATCCCTGTTACTACAGTGGACAAGAAATACAGGACTTAGATTTGGGTGTTTGAGGTATATTATTTGATAACAAAAGAAAAGGTTCATTTGTTTTGATTTTCAAATTTGTAATAAAAAAATAAAATCTGTTATCTGGTCAATACTCACTCTTTTTGTCTGCATTGCATCAGCCAGTTCATGTGTAACAGCATGGAAGTGTATCTGTGGAAGCAGTGTGTCTGTGTAGCTCAAGCACGTGCCCAGGGGTAAGCAAGGAGGTGCTGCTTTATCTATGAAGAGTCAGTTTTGGATAGGAAGAGTTCACCCTCATTCTGCTGAAGTCAGTGAATGGCATAACCTTAATTTAAAAATTCAAGTAGTAGCAGAAATGCCTGACAAGTGAGTTGCAGTATGGCAAAAGACACCTGAGCTCACACTACATACATTTTCAGTGAGAAAATAAACATTTTAAAACTGCGATTACACAGCTTCTCAATTTTATCCACACACTTCTTTTTCCAGTTCATTTTGTGATCATTCGTCTGTTCTGCTTACCTGACATTTTCCATCTGATATCCAGATTATCAACTATTTTGAAAGGAAAATGCCCATACCATCTGTCTGATCAGCATTCAGCACAATGAGACCCTGTTTGAGCTGGGAATCCCGAACATATCTAGACAAATACTTGACCTTGAAGCCAGATGAGAAAAGGGCATTATCAATTAAGCCAGAGTTGCTGTGTACATTTTGAATTAACAAATGTGTAGTTCTGGCTTTCCTCAAGAGAACTTAAGGCTCTTAAGATGAGGTAAAGTGTAGAAGAAATCCATCACAGATGTGAATTTTCCTGTGATGAGCTGAGTGCCTCATAATATCTCATAATATCTCAAAATATCTCATGTATCTCATCATATCAAAACTCCGCTGCAATCTAATGCCTGTGCTTCATTAGTAAACATTAGGCCAACTCCAAACTTGTGCCAAAGAGGGACAACAGAAGTGCTAAAGTGAATGGCTTTTGACCAAGAACCATTCCCTAGCTTCATAACCCAAGTTCCTAATTGTGGTATGATTAGCTATGGCAAACCACATACACCTACAGGTGTAGAAAGTGCTACTGAGCACCACACCAATCCCACGTGGTTGACAGTGTAAGCTCCGGTGCTGGTGTGTCTGATAGAATGAAGCTGTTGCTGTTGATGTGACTTTGTACCTCACCAGCTGAACAAAATGCAGCCGTAATCAACCGATGACTTTTTTGGACTGTTTTCCCTTTAGCTGACCTTGCCCTGGCTAATGATGTGAATGCCAGCCTGGTGAAGGCTTGTTCTTTTCTCTGCTCCTGCTCAGTCCCTTGAAGGGTCAAAGTTGCAGAGGATGGTGTGTGGACACAAAACTGCATCCACAGCTCAGTGAAGTCAGAGGAGAGACACTCAGCCTCTTCATGGCTGTCAGATCAAGCTGTAAGCTTAGCTTTGCTTTGCCTGCAAGACGTGCTTAGCCAGCTAAAACACCAGTGGAAAAGTCCTCTGCCTGTAACACACATTTTAATCTCCACAAGAAGGTCATTCTGTGGTCTAACAGCAGACTTTGGTCTCAGCGCAGGCTATCTGGACGAGCCTGGTATTTAGATGTCAGATCTGGTAGTCCCTTCTGGCTTGAAGCTCTGAAAGTGGGGTAATGAATTGTCGGTCTCTTTGGCTGCAGAGTCTGATATCGCTCTGGTGGAGAGACCAAGAAAGCTTCTGTACAGGCTGACTGCTGCCAGTTGTACTGACTGCTGCCACAGCCCATCTGGAGCCTCGTCACTAGGCATCTGGGTTTTTACTGGGATACGACACATGCAATAGAAAATGGCCTTGGTATGTACATGCATCACAGTGCAACATCTGCAATCTGAAGTCTGTCCTTCATTCATTTTCTAGAATAGCCAAACACAGATTTAGCTTTTTTTTCACTCCTGAGAGTCCCAAAGCACCTTGCAATTTATTTATGTTACGAGCTCTGCCATTCCCGATTCCCAGCGGTTGTGGTCTCCCAGTTAACAGCACAGAAGGGAAGGAACGTTTTGACAGCAGCACACTAGGGGTTTTTCTCCCATGTGGCAGAGCTTCAGGGATGTTGAAGGCAGTCCAGAGTGGACACAAAATAGATGTTGTGGTCTTCTGAAAAGCCACTATGCTGTTGTGTTGGGAAGAGCAGAGCGACACCAGAGCTGCTAAAGCAGAAAGCTGGGTCCCAGCAGCTGGCAAAACCACCACCTCTTTCAGGTACCTCTTGTTTCAGCAAGATGCCAGCAGCTTGTGCACAAAGACATGAACCACCAGAGCAGTCGGTCCTTGTTATTCTGGCTGCTGTCACGCTACGTCAGCAGGACATGACTTCCAGCTTCATTTCAGGAGAGCATTGCCTCAGCCAAGCCACCTAGTTGTCCCTGAGCACATTTTGGCTGGAGGAAAGCTGTTGTGTTTATAGGCTAAATATGGGTTTTATTTCAAGTACACCCTGATGGAAATGTTGTATCTCTTGTGTCTCAGTTGTGTGACAGACAGTCACCTGCTATGCCCCAAGGGGTGAACTGGAAAAGCCAGTTTCCAGTGGGGAGAGGCTTGTGCTGACCCCACATAGGGGAAAAGTCCCCCATTGAGGTGAAGCAGGGACAGGCATCTTTCTGAAAGGCCCTAAGGGACTGGTTTATGTTGTGGCATGGCAATGGAAAGAGGAACTCATAGCTTTTCCTTAACTGAAATTGCATAAATAGAAACTGTTCGAGATAAGATGTAATTACTTGTGGCTCTTTGCCCTGGTACGATGCCCTGTGTGTTAAACAGCGGTTGGAGAAAAGTTACTAAAGCCATTTGTTTATATTGCTAATGGTATGACTTAAATTTTTTTGTTTAATTTTTAGAGGATAAATGCAGAGCACAACTAAAACATCCCTCCTTTCAGGGCAATACACATAGAGAGGGCTGACACAGGGGCTTGAAAGCTTCAGAATGGTATTCAATGATGCTAAAACCAAGAGCGGTTTTCTGTTACTTAATATTAATTACATCTTCTGTAACTGAACATATTCTGTGCATCTTCTGGGCCACTGTAAATGGAGACAATGAAGCCCCACTAGAATCAATCCTTCACAAACTGAAAGGTCCTTGTAACTTTACAAAAAAGCTGTGAAATTTTACCGTATTTTATTTTTGACACTGTGATTACATTTTCCTAGTACCAAGCAAAGTAAAAGGCAAATTACTCCAGAACAAACAATAAAACATTTTGCTTGTGTAGACATGGAAAGAGTTGGCAAGCATGCAAGAAAAGCTAGAATTTATCAGGAATTTCAAGGGTTATGTTACACAAGGCAAACCTGAAAACTGGTTGGTAATCATAGACTTAATGTCTTGTGTGCACTTAAGACATGTGTAAACTGAACAGCAGAAGAGAATAGAGATTGGTGGCTCACCATTATAATCAAATGCAATTTATTTTGTGTTAAATACTTTTGTCCCATTTGTTAAAAGTAAAACCAGAATAAAACAGTATCTCCAAAAATACTTCATTGCTGTCAAGGGTTCAGGATCCCAAAAGAACCTGCATGATTTTTCAACTGGAAGTTGCTTTGCAATGAATGCTCTTAAACATTGGCTTTCAAGCCTTCACCCAAATATTACACATGAATCCTGTACAGATTTTTTCCTGAATGCCAATGGACTTTGGTAAGGCAGAAAGAAGCAATTAAAAATTTCTCTGTGATGTACTTATGCTTATCCAAACTAAGCAAAACTAATCTTTAATTTTGCACTCTGCATAGTGGCAAAAGCAAGCTATAAGAAGAAATAATGGCTCCACACCAGAGGCTTCTGTTTCCTCAAATCTCACGTTGTTAGAACTGGATGTAGGGAGGATGGGAGAGATCTATAGCCATTAACAACGCATTAAATTATCCCATTAGGCTAAAGTGTAGAAACGTGACCTGTTACACTTCTATTTTTATTAGACCATCCTTATGCCTGGAAGGATATGTGCGTTGCAGAAATACCAGCCTACAAGCTGTAATAAATTATCATAAATAAAGGGGTTTCTGAAGAGCTAAGAGAGCTCTTAGTGACAGCTTCTTCTCTAAATAGGGGCCAGGCTCCTGTTTGGGTGTCAACAGCATAACTGAGCACTGTGAACGGTGGCTTTTTGGAGTTGATCTACAGGCAGCATTAGAATCATCCTGAAATGTCTGTATCAAGGCTGTTATTTTTGTATGGTGTTGATCAATGATCACAAACAACGCTCCTCTCTACTACGATTTATGGAAAAATCACAAACAGACTGCAGCACAGCTACTGCTTTCTGCCAAGATGCAAAGGCACAAAAACTTGGCATCAGCTCTGTGTGGCAGGATAAATGCTTTCCATTAGTCATAATGTGAAGAGAAAGGGAGACTCCTAAAGCTTTCTAGGCCATTGTCGTGCTCAGTTCCCATTGCTAGTAATGAAAGAAAGGGTATTTGAATGCTTTATTTGGCACTGAATATCTTAACAAATAAGCACTTCAACCTTAGAAGGCATGTCTGAACATCTTCCAGCTATACTGTGGCAGCACATCTGGTTAATTGTTATTCTATGTCGTTTGCCTTTTTCGTAAAGACAGGTCACAGCTTTTTTATCCTCCATACTTCTGAAGCACTGCTTTTCAAGGATCTTGTATTAAAAGAACTTGCATGGAAAAACTAAACCTTCCCAAAGCTATTAATCAATATAACTTATTCTCTAAGTGCTGTAGCAATATTAATTAGTGCCGTCTAGCTTTTGTTGTTGTTACTGAGGTACACTTGTTCTTGGAAAAGTAAAAGCCTTTTGGCGGTTGAAGAGAGCTTGTGTTTTATTGGTAGCAATAAAATAGCACCTAAACGCTCTGAGCAGAACTCCTGGCCCTGGTTTGGTCTGATCTACATTGCTCTAAGTGGGGTAGGAAATAGTTTTTCTGGCTTGTTAACATTCCTTCAAAAAACCCAATTTTTCCTGTTCTGCATCAGGTTGTAATTGAGTTATTGGTCATTTCTGTTTAAAAATGTCCTATTTTTTCATTTGGACTGGACATTAAGTGCAGAAATCAATTCTTTTTATACATTTCTCTGCTATGTTAAAGGCAAGGTCAGTACATGGAAATCATTCCTCACGAAGGTACTCTTCCACAGCAATCATGTCATAGATCAGCCTCCTTTTTGATAAGTGAAACAGGCAGATTCCTGCAAGTATCTCATCTTAATGGATTTTCTGCAGCCCCTAAATACAATCATCTGATGTGTCCTTGATGTGACCTCTCCAGTTTTTCTACAAACTTTTTAATAAAAGCACAGATACCCGGAGAGCAACACTCGAACCTGATCTCAGACTGCCTTATGCAGAGACCAGTGCAACCGGTGCTCCATGGGTCACAAGGACCCCATCCTGTCAAGGAAAACGCTCCACATCTGTCTTCTGGCAGAACATGGTGGGGGATGCTACTGCCATGAAAGAAACCAGAGGCCAGGAAGATCTGTGGTGTGATCTGCTCATTCCAGTGGATCATAATCCTGACAACTTCTGCCCACCAAAAGGAAGGAAAGGGGGAAAAAAAGTTATTTTAATACATGGTCAGCTTTGTGATGGCATGGATGTGGGCTGCAGCATGCACTTGCTGAAGATGAAGGGTAAGAAAAGGAGCTCCCTGTGGGCTCCAATCTCTCTGCCAGAACAGGGGCTCTATGGAGACAAGATCCTGCCCTGGCTGGTCTTGCCAGACCCTGCAGTGCAGAGCAGAAATTCCCCCCTCTCTTGCCTGCCACACTGCAGTGCAGCTTTGAGCTTTGGGTGACATGCAGGGATCTATAAAAGCCACCTGTGGCTTTCAGCTGTACGGGACGGGGCCTGAAACCTTACATCAATACTGGGGAAGGCTGGTGAGAATGTAACGCTTCTACAGCAGCAGTGGCCAAGCATGGCAGAATGATGAAGGGACCCATCCTACACTGTGGGAAGGAGCCTGGAGATGAAAATGAGAGAAGTTTAGTACAGCAAAAAGGTATTCCAAGTGTTGCAGAAGCTGATGGTTATGTCCATCGCTGCTGTGCTTTGCTGGTTTGTAATTATCAGAGTAAATGCTTTTTTTTAACCAGAAAGCACACCCTGTCAAAAATCAAAACTTTCCATGAAAGATGACTTTGATGCACCTCTCAGTCTCTCTGCAGCTCAGAGAGGTTTTGCAGTTTTTAAAGTCTTTTGTGTTTGTGTTCCAGTTCAAAAAGACTGGCCATTTTAGAAAGTAAGTGACTTTGTACAAAGAAGATTTGTGGGTTTGTTTGGAGTTTTAAAAGGTCAGAATCAACCCCAAATTTTCAACTGGCCCTTTTAATTCCTTTTTTTTTCCTTCCATATAATCAGTTTGCAAAAACCCCAAAGTAAACCAAATAAACAAAAAATTCGGGACTAAATTTGAGACCTGATTTGGAAAGAAGAACATTTCAAACACTTTAGTACAATAAATGCAATGAACGTCACATATCCAGTTGTAATTGCTGCCCTCTTGTCCTTCCCACATTCCTCCCCTGTGCTTTGCAATATTTGTCATTTGTGCCTTCATCTTACAGCAACTGTATGTCTCCTCAACAGGGGTTGTACTTCCCTGGGTCTCTGGGTACAACAGGAGTCCAAGACTAGAATCCTTCAGATACTATTCAACCTTGTGTTTGACAGGTAGCCTGAAGCTGGGGATACCAGGGCTCAGCTCTTCCCTGAGCCACTCAGCAAATAGTTCAGCCTCTGTGTGCAGCGTAGCAGTGACGGGGCCTCGTGGGCATTAGACACACTGCAATGTAACAGTTAAACTTGTCCATACATCTCAGACAAGGGGTGGCAGACGAGGAGGAGCAGGGCTCAATGCACCAGTCACTGAAGTCAGTTGCAAACGTTCAGTTAGGTTCAGCAGCGTCAAAAGGACCCAAGGGCAGACCCCGTAATGTGGGTATGGATATATAACAAAGGTGACGAGACAACTTACCACCCCAAAATATAATGGGGAAATACATTCTCAGAATGACACTTCCTGTGCGTCAACTGAAGAATACCCAGGTGTCTATGTACAGAGCAGGAGTCGCCCCAACCATGTGGCGCATTGCAGCAACACGGCAATTTATCTCTTTCCCAGATCAGTTTTAACTTCTTAATTTCTGTAGCCACACCAGCTTTGGGAGTCACCCTGGGGAAATATGTCCTGCAGGTGAGTCTCTGAAGGAGCAGGTGGAAAGAACCAATCTCCGGCTATAACCTGAAATTCAGCTTAATTCTCTTAATCAGAACAGGCTCTTTCAATGCCAGGCTTTTAAAGACTCTGGGCACACTACAGCCATCGAGATAAACACTATAAAGTGAAGTTCACAGAAATCCATCCTTGGTTTGGACCCTGGTCTTTCTTCAATGACAATGACGAAGGATGGGTGGCTGCAGCTCCAGGTGGAGGAAGTCTGCATGTTCCTTTCCTTATCTGAATGAGTGACTGTGCACATACTTGCAGTGAATGTTAAACACACACTTGCCTACCCTTGCTTCCTGAAAACATAAATTCTGCAAACTGCTGCATAAGCATTCTTCCGAGTTCTCCTGGTAATTGGTTTAATGGATACTAAGAGCTGGAGAAGCAATGTAGCCTGCACGATTGATTGCTATAGCTAATTACAGAGGGTGTACACGTGCAGCATGTTACAAAGAAAGGAATGTATACAAGTGCACACAGGTACAAAGCATCCCTAAATCCTCCTTCTAATGAAAGCTCCAAATGAAATTTGGAAAAAGCAGTCCAATCTTAACATAGTTAGTATTCTCCCAAAGTAACCTTTTGTGGCCAATTTAAAAGCATTTGGCTAGGTGTCACCACTTATTTTTAAATACTCTGAACATTTTGAGCCACAAATTCCAAAATCCTTTAAACAAGGTGGAGACATAATACTCTAATTGCTCACTGTAAGAAAGAAGGGAGATTCACCAATGGCTTGGTAAAAAAGAATCAGCATTAGTTATGTCAATAAATTATTTGTCTCTCTTACAGGATCTGTTTCCTAAGGTTACTGAGCCTGCCTTCTTCCACTGACAATGATGAAATTTAAGTCATCAGCAAATACCCATTTCATCCGGCTACATTTTTTGACCGCAGCCTGATGGTCTTTAATTAGCTTTTAAATTAAACATTTGCTTCCCCAATATCAACAGTTCTACAACACGTAGAATTAGACAAATTAATTAGTCGAATTAGCAACAGGCAAAAGAATTGTGCTAAGATTTAGAAGCCATTTATGGGCCAGGTCCAAAGCTCCATTAACTTAATTGCTGCCTTAGTATTTACTTCAGTGTGCCTCGGTCCATCCCTGTGTTCGGTTTAGGACCAGTTTCCCCTCTGGGCTTTGGCACCGCCTTGCTGGCTTGACAACTGCACAAAAAGGAGGGTCCCAGACTCGGAGGGATGCATGCTGAGCCTTTCTAAAGGAGCTGCAAGAGGTTTTCCTCCATGTCCGCAGATGAAGCTGCAGAAGAAGATGCATTTGGGAAGGTGATTGGTGCTGGGGAAGGGAGGTGGCCGCTGGTCGTGGCTGAGGGTGGCTTCCCTGCCAAATTCTGCCCATCTCATTGGGGTGAGCGGACCTGGGAAGCCCCTTCTTCTGCTGTGCAGGTGCTCCATCTGCCACCGCACTGCTCGCCAGGGCAAGGTCATGTCTGAAACCCCTTGCATGTTGTCCAGATTCATCCAGCTGCTCCAGGGAATCCTGCCCGCTTCTAACAGCTCTCAGTGTGGGATAGCAGGAATTGGATTATTGTTCGAGAAATGATGCATTTATGTGACTGTTGTTGGAGCTCCCCCAAAATACAGTTCAGTCTTTTTGAACTTCAGAGGGACTTGAGCTTTCAAGCTCTGTACCCAAGTGGCACGCTAACCTCCTGGGGGCAAAAAAATGCTCCTTTTTCGCAATGAACAGTCTCAGTATGGCTAAAACCAGCAAGTAATGCCTTCCAATAGCTGGATCTCCACCTGAATTTATTGCTGGCTGGTTGCATAGCTGGAAAGGTGGTTTGGCTGTGGCTTCGCTTTGTTACAGGTAAACCAAAGAGCCGCTGTCGGCATGCTCCAAGGACAGCATTGTAAGGGTAGCAAATGTGAAAGGAAGTTGCCAGTCAAGGGGATCAGGATTACAAATAGGAGAAGCAAAAGTTAGCTGCAACTTCGGAGAAAAGGAGGCAATCAATACGGTTACTCTAATCTAATGAATTTCATCCACCATCTGCTTTCTCCCCCCTTCCAAACTATTCATCTGTGTGCCCTTATTTAGTTCTTTTCTCACTTTCCCTTCCACCTGTCTTCCTGCATAAAGTCAGTTTATTATGGAGATAATTATTACCGTCAATAAAGCAGTGCTTCAGCACATACTAGTCCCCCCAAAAGACTGAAGCAGAAAGTAATGAAGGAATGGGATAAGGTGTTCAGGAGAGCACAGGGCAGGCAGGGCCTAACACTGTGTGAAACCGGTTCCTGGAGGCAATGCCTCGGAAGGCATGAAGCTCCTGTACACATAGTCTATTGGCAGCCTGTGGTCCAGAAAGCCCATGTTGAGAAGTTCCTTCTGCTTCAGCTGCTGTGGCTGCAAAAAGTCCTGCCATCCTTTCCCTATGTCTCCTCCTTCATGGGAATGAAGAAACTGCTTTCAGCAGAGAAAACAGACGCTAACTGTCGTCTTTAAAGCTGGGGTCAGATGTTTCTTCAGACATGCAGGGCGGATTGTCAAATTGATCTTGGCTTCAACAGATGCAAATAAACACTTAATACAATTTCAGAAGCAAAGTCACCCTTCCATAGGTGACTCAATACTTTTGAAAATCAGGTGCTGGATTCAGATACAAATGCCTCAAAATTTGTATTGCCCAGACTAGTCTGGCTTCTGCTGTGCCAGGTCTTGTGTGTGAATCAAACAACAAAATTCAGCCCCTGTCAGAAATTTCTTACAGCATCAAAGATCAGTCTTTGCAGAATAACAATGAGACTGAAGATGATGAGGGGCAGATGTTGGGTGGCACAAATGTAACAAGATGTGTCCCAAATCCATCAGGTCAGGCATCCTGCCCCTTGATAATAACCATACGCTGCACCGATCTATACCAGCAGCTCATTAACATCAAAGGGAGCATTTTGTTTCTTTGTGCTGTTGGCGAACCAAGCCTGACTCTTCCAATGGCATTTATTTCCAGCCGAGAGCTCCCCTGACATGAGGGAAAAACTGGTAAGCCGACGGTGGAGCAAGCTCTGGGTCCCTAACCATGGAACCGGCAGCTCTTTTTGCCAGCTGTTTACACTGAAATGTAAGAGAAAATTTGCTTTGAGAGAAAACTTTTGCAAGCTACTCTCCTCCAACAGTTTGCTCTTTGTAAACCTACTGCAACTATAAAGTAGACTCACGTGGAAGCCATTGCAGGTAGGCAGGCTGCTTGTCTGTGTTTGTGGCCAGTTGCACAATGAAGCAGGAACTGGGGGAACTGTAGATGAACCCAAGTTTCTAGTCTGAGTCTGTGGGAAGAGAAAAAAAGATGTCATGAGCAATTATAATGCCTGACTGAAACCATAGAAATTGTGAGAGTGGAAGAAAGGATGCTCCACCACTGTTTCCTTAGCTTTCCCCCGCTATCGGCAATTTCTTTAGCCCCAGGCAGAGAAAATCAGCATCTTCTATTACCTTCAGCTGAGCAAGGTCAGTTGAAAACAGGTAAGAAACTGGCTGTGTTATTTAAGGAAAGGGAAAGGGTCTAGGAGGTGGGTGTCTGAGGTCTTTTGGAAATGGCTGTGCTCATCTTTGAGGTTGTTCACAGCATCAAACAGTGCTCTGCTTTTGTCTGGAAGCAGGTTTCAAAAAGAATGATGGGATAACTGCTCTCTGGCAGAGAGGTTATTCTAACACAAGTCCGTGCTGTGAAGCTCAAGGGCATACTAGTGTTTTCTGATAGGTAAAAAACTTCAGCAATTTGGAGATGTGTTACTGGTGCCAGTGAAAAAAACATGCAAGAGCCTGGCAGTTCAGTACCAGCCACCGGTTTGATAGCTGTCTGTGAAAAAAGGCAATGAAGGGTATATTTTCGTGATGGTTGAGTCTAAGCCCGCCAAGAGGCTCTAAGTTCTTGACCAACAGACACCGGGGCTCGCACTGCAGACAAAGGACTTTACTGGCATCAGAAATCCTGCTGGAATGAATGGAAAATGGATAGCTATAATGCTACCCTGTGACTGCTTGCAAGATCAAGGCTCACCATCTGCACAGAGCAGCTTTAAAACTCCTATTGATCTGCTGTATCCTTGCCACCTTTCTATGCCCTTGCTTATCAAGGGGAGCACGGCCATTTTAACACCCCAATGCACTCTCATTGAAAATCTATGGCGACGGTTATGGGTCACTGGGCGGATAAAGAGGGCCTCTAGCATTGCACTGTGAGTCTCACTGGTGGCACTTCTGTCAGTTCAAGAGCATTCCTTGCTGACAGATGGAGCGCAGGTGCTTGAGGTGGGCATTGCTGAACCTGCTTCCTGCTGAAGGCAGCAAAAATTGCAGGGACAAGGGCTTTGCTGGAGGCAGCATGCATGCCTTTCGCGCTGCTGGAAGAGAGAAGAATTTCTGCAGTGTATTTGTAGAAACTCAGACCTTCGGCAAGTCTCGGTGGAGTGGAAAGAAACAGTCTGACTCATATTGCTTCCCCCCCAGTGCTACACATTTTACACACACACACACATACACACCCACACACAAACTACATGCAAGCAACATTTTCTAATGGACCCACGTTTATTTCCGAACACAAAAATCTTGCAAGTAATGCTGAGCTAAGGATAGGCATTATGATAGAAAAACAGCACAGACCCTCAGGACTGACTCCAAAACACAAGTCACATCTCTGTGGAGGGAATTTCTGGAGTCCACTGAAGTTAAGGTCACCTTTCTAACACCTCCATTAACATGTGGACTGAGAAACATCAGCCTTTGACAGCAATTTCCTTTTACTGCAGAGCCAGTCTGCAGAACAGCCAAAACATCCATATGCTGCACATTGTTGTTCCCTTCCCCAAATCCATCTCCAAGGGGCTGCCAACAAACCTGAAACTATGAAACAGTGGTGCATTACTTTTTTTCCCAGATGCCACTCCCAAATCCTTCTGCGGAGAGCTGCATCGTTTTGCAGCATCTGTGTCTCAACTATTCAAGCTGAACTATCTTTGGGACAGTGAAAGCTTCATATTTTTGTTCAAGCAGCATACACATGTTAGTACAAAGAGCTAACCTGTAGCAGAGCGCAGGTTTCTTCTTGCTGAAGTTCATGGAGCAAGAGCACTTCTACTGCTGGGGGAGCCCTATATTCCCCATGTCCAACTGCTATCTAGAAACACATACAACTGGTTCTCTTCCCATGCAGTGAAGAGGAGACAGACCTTACCAGGCTTTCTACCCAGCCATGCGCACTGGATGCCCCTGTAAAGTCCAGCCAGGTGTGCAGTGCTGAGCTGTCTGCAGTGGTTGTGGCAGGATCCTGGTAGGAAACAGCTACCCTCTTTCTGTGGTCTTGACAAGGTCGCTAGCACCTCCATGGAGCAGTGAGGCGATCGTACTCCTTCTCTGTAACACAGGAACTGTGTGTGGAGGGACCTCTCAGGTCTGGCTTTTCCCAGAGGTTTTCCTGAGATGTAGCTTGTCAGTGCTTCCTGCTCACAGCTTGAGTCTGCAATCAGTTTATTTACATCTGAGCATCTACCCTTACCTTGAAGAGCTTCAGGTCCCCTGCTGTAATTATCGTCCAGACTAATTAAGCAGAATGCTGGGCCGTTCCCCAGTGATGGTCCCAAATACCTTGCAGTACCACTGCCTGAGGGATTGCTGTAGACTTTGGTATCTGTTTCCACAAGGGCAGAGTAATAAATCACAGTGGGGAGAAGCTCCCAGGGCCACACAGCAAGGGATGCCTGTGCAGTTGGCACTGCCAGGGCAGGTGACAGGCCAGCCATGCGGAGGTCTACAGGGACTGGCTATCTGATCATCCACCTTGCTTCTCAGGTGGGTTTGTGCAGTGAGCGGTGAGCCGCTGTGGTTGCATGACTGTTGAGGGACTGGCAGACACAGCTTTGCTGTTGTGGGAGGCAGGGGTACACAGCGTGCCGGCAGGTGCAGGCTGGAGCTGCAGACTGGTGCTTACCCCCTCATAAATCAGTGTCTGGCCACTGCCCACAAAGACTGTCTACATGGATGTCGCTGCTTTGCCGGAGAGACCCCACTGCAAAGGTACCTGAAGGCCTCCTCTGCTTCATGTGCAAATTGTGTCACGAGTTACAACTTCTCCTGGGGAACCAAGCAGCACCTTTTTACTATATAGCTATTGACAGATGCCAGCTGTGTTTCTTTGCATTCCAGTTGCTGCATTTATTTTCAAGAAATTGAACCTTTGATATTCTGCCCAGCACAAAAGATCAGAATACACCCATTTCATCCTTGCAGTGAATTGAATTCTCCCTCACAACACGAGATGAGACCTGACAGTTACAACGCATGGTGAGCAAGAACAGCTTCTCCCTTTATCTGAAATGAAAAAGTTTTTGAAATATCATTGCAATCAGCATCCAAAGAAGGGATCCACTTTCAGGCATTCTTTTCAACACCTATTTATTTTAAAAAAGGGAAAAACGTCCAGTTCCTTGCTTAGTATTTGAAAAAAAAAAAAGAATTTTTGTGTCAGGTGGGAAATCCAAATTCCAAGCAGTGAAATTTTAAGAAGGACAGATCATCTGGCTGTAAAGTCGAGGGCAGCCTCCTATAAATCTCACACACATCCGTGTTTGAAGCCTACCGGTTACCATGGTTACCATGACATTGCTAGTCTTATTTATAGCCCTGCGCTATATATAATGCTTTCCAGGAGGCATAAAAGGGATAGCTGACTGTGAAGGAATCTGGGAATGGCACATTAAAAAAGAGACGTAGAGGGGAAAAAAGCTAATTAGAGAAGGGCTGCTGAGGCTGGATGTTGGCTTTTGCGGCGTGGGGCCATGACTTCGTCCTAACGTCAGAGCAGGCATTCGGGATGCAGGTGGCCTCCTGGCTTCCTTGTCCGAGCCCGCCCAAAGAACCCCCGTGGTGAGGGAAAGCCAGGGTCCTGGTTGGCACCCCTGCAGATCACTGGGGCAGGGTTTCCCAGTGCTGGTCCACGTTTCTGAGGGACAGAAGGGACCCCACAGGTGTCAATGCAGGTGGGAGAAGGGCTGGAGACAGGCAGTGGCAACCTCCTATGTCAGCAACCTCCAACGCTGGGCCCAGAGGCAGGCAGCTGCAGATGTCTCCACCAAAGTGGGACACATTGCCCGCCTCTCCCAAGAGGACCGTAGATGGCTTTTCCTCCTCTTTTAAGCAGACTATAACACACATGTGTAGAGTCATATGTGTGTGTACATATATATATACACACACACCATGTGTTATGAAGAATATACATTTTGTTAGGAGGAATGAAAAAAAAAATCAGGTCAGTGGCAACATTTACACAGGGACTGCCTTGTGACATGGGATAAAGAGAAGCCTGCAGGTCTGTAGAAAAGAGAAAGACAGAGAAAGAGAGATGGGGGTACGTAAAGCAAGAGAGAAAGAAGGAAGGAAGGAAAGAAAGAAAGAAGGAAAGAAAGAGAAAGAAAAAAGAGAGGAAGAAAAGGAGGAAGGGAGGCAGATGGGATGGAGGGAAGGAGGGAAGTGGGCAAGGGGCAGATGAAGGAATGAATTTTTAATAAAATGCTTCCCCAGTTTTTAATCTAATTCCACTTCCAAGAGCCAGGTTGCTGCCCAGGTCAGCTGTCAGCCCCAAGGGCAGTTTCAGCCGCCCAAGGGTAGATCAATAATATGAGTAGAATATGTAAAGGTAAAAGTCTTGAAAATGGGAAGCAATAACCTTGACAGCTGACACTCAAACCAACAAGAAAAAAGGAGTTTTATTAAAAATAAGTGACATGAGAGGCTTAAACAGTGCCTCCTAAAAAACAATTTCAAGATTGATAATATAGGTACAATTACAAGCAAAAATTCTGAAGAGGAAAGGTCTGCCCAGACTACAGCTGAGCTGAAACCTCTTTGGGAAGCAGCTGAAAATAAGGCCGGATTACCTTTCATAAGAGCACGTACCACAGCTTCAAGACCGTTGCTTTAATGGTGAGTGTTTTGCTGATTAAAGACCTGTGGGAATGGGTGGAAACTGATTCCCATAGAAGGAACTGGCTGCAGTCTGACCTAAACAAGAAAGGCGAGGTATTCTGTAACTCTGCTAATGACATTGAGATGTCCCCTTCACCAAATGCATGAACCTTAACTGGCATGGGTCCTGACAAAATGTTCATTTAAAATATTTTAAAATGCATTATTTAAACTTATTTTCAAAAGTTCAGCTTTAAATGCCATCTGCTCAGCTGTCTGTGGAACTCTAAAGGTAGGTAATCCAAAACTCTTAGACCATTTTGATGGGGAAAAACAAGCCAGCAGCCAAGCAAACCTCCTTGTGAACAGGCATTTAATAAGACAAGCCCTGGTGTGGAAACACAGGTATACTTGGAAATCACTCGCCACTTCATTTTCAGTCCCCTCTTCCTCTTTGATGATGCCTACAGGCTGAGATTGAATTTAGTCCATTATTGGGAGTACAGAGTGGTTTAGTTAGGGAGTAGGGAAAAAAACACCCCAAACAACACAAAAAGGGGAAAAGAACATGAAGAAGGGACCAAACCAGAATTAGGTCCTGTTCTCCTCACTCATTTTAAAGAGTTTTTTCCAAAAAGCAAAATATTTTCCCTCTTAAGTCACCTAAGCCAGAAACTGAATGTCCCAGTGAAATAATGTGGATGCATTGTAATCCAGTTTCAGTAATGTCACAGCTATGCCTCTACAGAGATTTTGCCCCTCAGCAGCTAGTTATGCCAGTCCTGTACAGAAGCAGTCATCACAGTATCAACATACTTTTGCTGTTGTCTGCAAATTACTAGATGGCCCAATGCCACTGTGAGCTTTTGTACTATTATTTCTCTTTGTACTGATTAAATGTAAATTATTGAGGAAAGCAACTGAGGAAATTCCAAGGTAGTAGAGATGACGGTCTCTGTAAGGCTGTCTGTCACTGAATGTGATACTTCTGACCTGATAATTTCATATAATGCTTACAATCCAGGATACTCCTCTAGGAGTCTATTACTTAGGATCTAGTTTGTTTAAATGCCCAGCCAGACACACTAGAGAGGGAGAGGGAAAATCCATTTGCCAAAAGGAGAACAGATAAATCTTGAGATAGCAACCGGAACAATGTTTGCATTCAGTTGTCCCTGTGGAAGAAAAGAAAGGAGGGGAAATCATTGAAGTTGGAATTCAAATGGCTTTACAGCAGTCTAAGTTGTTTTTTTTTAAAATGTTTATTTTTACAGGGAAGTAATATTCCAATAGGATTTTATGGAAAAGTGATTCCTGTAGCAACTATTCCAAAACATACTGACTTTTTGATAATGAATATTGTTTTGCTTTACATTTTAAATTGCATATGCATGAGTCCTAATATCCACAATTCCTATTGTAAAAGAAAGTGGACTTTTTATGGAATCCTTAAGGGAGCAAGGTACTGCTTCTTCAGGAACTTGGTCAGCAAAACTCTGACCTGAACCCTGTAAACATGGATCAGGCCTCTCCTCCTGGGGCATAGGGTTTCTTCCTTTCACTCTAGTGCAACCCTCTGGCCTTTTAAACTTGTCCATAAAAACATGCATATTAAAAAATCAGGTTCTAATAGGCTTTATCTGGGATGCTGGATCACCTCTAGCAGCAGAAGGCCATTAACTAGTATGGTTGAAATTACATTTCCATTCCACTTTTGTCCCTTTATCACAGAATTTAGAATAAACAGAAGTGATGATGCAGATGTAACCAGCTGTTAACAGCGATGACGCAGCCTACAGGATTCAGGTGCTTGCTACCCTGTAGCTCAGACCTGGATTTAGATGTTGGAGTGAGCAAGACAGAGAAGGGCTTAGCTATGTGAGCGATCAATTCTTGTTTTACTGAGAAGGATTTAGGCAGATATAGCTTTCCATAAAATCTGAGATGTTAAGTTAGGGTCTGATATGATATCTTATTAGATATTTTGGCCTGATAGCAAAAGGCTTTTAATAAAATTGGTGACTTCTACCTTCCAGAATGAACAGCAGTGTTCAGTGCCCATACAATAAAACTTCTACCTAAAATCTCAATGATGTTCGATGAAGACTTAATTATCAGACTGCTGAGATGTCTTTTAACACTCCTGCTGATTTTGATCGGGAGTAAGAGGACGCTTCTTTCAGATGCAAAAGTTCAAATGCAAGAAAAAGAATGTGGTGCATGTGCTTAAGTTTTATAATGCAATAGCTGTAGGTTATTTAACTCATAACATGAGTGCGTTTCCTTTTCCTTGCTTTGGAGCCAGAACTTCTGTATATTGCTATATTCTTCTTGGTCCTACATGCCAAGAAAGTAACTTTGCCTTCTCACTGTTCTTCTTGGGTATCTTCCCATCTATAGCTGTGTATTGCACTCTCAGCTTTCCTGGAGCTTCTCTATTTTGCAGCTCCAAAGGCTTCCACTTGGTCCTTAGAATGGAGAATTCAGGATAAGTTGAACAGAAAGCTGGTCTTTTTGCTCCCCAATGAAACCGTTTTAACAAAGCATAACACAGTGTAAACGGTGAACATCTGCCATGGTCAACTCCAAGACTAAAAGGCAGGCAGGCATGCACCATTTCAAACATTATGGAAGCGATCACATAGTAAAACAAGTGTGTTTTACCAGAAAATCCTAAATAAATGTTAAGCTACTCAAATACTGTTATAAGCAGACAATAGTACGTGAAGCAAACCTGCATGTAAATATAATTTCTACAGCTGAAATGATTTAAACTGATGTAGATAACACAAGAACAGCACCAGAAAATGTCAAGGAGGCTGAAAGAAAATTAAGCATATTTCTCACCTCTTGGAAGCTGTTGGAGAATATATATTTAAATAGAAATCCTTGCAATTAGCAGCTCCAGGGCACAGTGGCTCTTCTTGTAGGACCTGTTTTTTTTTCTTGTAATCATTCCTCAAAGTGGTACTTTTGCAGAACTACTGATATTCTCTGTATTCATGTTCTCCTCTTTCACAAGTGTCAACTCTTTAGCATTAGCTACATATTCAGCACTGTATGGACTTTTACAGTATTTGTAAGCTTTCTATTTCAGAACAAATGGATGAGATTATCCAGTATCATTTACTTATACAGTGATCCTTTTCCATTTCTGGTCAATCTCCCTTCCAGACTACTTGGCAAGCAGCCTTTTTGATCATTAGAAGCTGATATTGGGCATCCAAGTGGCTCCAGCCTGCCTTTTATCTGCCAGGCAGTACTCAGAGACTGATCTAACCTTTGGTGCAAATTAAAACAGCCTCAGGGCATGCAAATCTATGTTGTCAGGAAGGGTTCCTTGTGGACCTGCTGAAGATCCCCAGGTCCCCAGCGTACTCCAGCTCTGCATCTGGTGAACATAAAACTCCTTCTGTGGCAATCTCTGCCAAAATTCTCTGAAGTGTCCTTTCTGTGGCAAAGAGGGATTATATATATCCGTCTCTCTACCGGCAACAGGAATATCCCATAAAACATGTGATTTGGTAACTTGTGTTAGAAAATTAGTCATATGTTGATTAACTTGACTTTCCTAAAGTGTTTTTTCCTGCCACCTTTTTAAATATATCTAGCAATTATTAATAGTCAGCATGGTAATAAGGACTCTGAATCTCGTAGTAAGTTTTTGTTGGGGCTGTTATCCTGAGAGCAAAAGGCAAAAGCCTGTGCTCTGGAGTTACTGCATATTGACATGCAGCACAAGGCAAAGGTATTAAAAGTTCCTTTTCCAAAAGATTTCTATTTCTAACTGGATCTGGGAGAATAGCTTCCTGGTTTGATGGCTAGATACAAGCGGTTTGACAAACCTGTTTTGATTGGTATCAAAACCCAAATCGTGTATTTTGATTGTGGGGAAAGAAGAGGGTAGCATGGAAACTTCCCAAATTTTGGGAAAAGACTAAGAACAATTATGAATTCAGGTCATCCCTAGGAAGAATGAGTGACTGAAACGCCATGTATTAGGCTGGGGAAACAGGCGCCCTGTGTATGAAGCAGCCCTGGTCTCATATCTCTTCTGGGGCAGTGATTTGCCCTGTGCATTGAATTGACTTTCCTGAGGATGTGAATCCCTGTGAGCTGCCTTTCTCACATTAGCAGGTATCATTTTCTTTTTGTCTTCTATGCAAATTTCTGCTTCTCACTCCCTTATGCATTAAGTCAAACAGGAGCTTTGCTGTGCAAATACCTGACTAATGAAGACTCCAGTACTTCCATGAAACCTTGACACCACTAACAACTCAGAGCAAGAAAAGAAAATTTTGCAAAGACAGAGACTCTTTTCAAAAGGACAGTAGTGGAAAATAAGACTTCACCACAGGAAAGGATTAAGGACAGTTAGTAAAATAATAATAACAACTTGTTAGACAATAAAGTGATCAAAGGGCCTAGTTAGCAACAGAAGTAATTGCTTTCTGTTTGTCTAAGCACAGGCTGTGTCTGCTGTGTCCTATAAAGAGTAATTGCAAATGGCATGATTTTAACCTCCAGTCTCCTGAGACATCTTTGAAAGTAAGATTGTATGGTGTCTTACCCTTGACAAAAAATGCGCATGTTTTAAGTAAGGAGCATTAGGCTGCAACTGTGCCCCGCCCGAAGGTCACTGAGAAGTGGAGTCAATTCATTTAGCAGGTTAGTTTGAGTTCTCAGGAAAGAAGGAACACAGTCCTCAGTTTTATTCCCAATACAGCTGATGCTGTGTGCATGCAACTACCAGCCAGCGGAAACACTGCCATAGATGCTGTAGCTGAGAGTCAGGTATGCAGAAGAAGGTACTTGCTTAAGCAAGTAGCTTAATTCTTTATGTATCTTAATTCTTTTATGAGTATCTTTTAGGACCATCTTAATCAAGATGACTATGCAAAGTATTTCACCATATATATTAAATGGTATTAAATATAATGGTAAAGAGGTGTGCTGGTTTTGGCTGGGACAGAGTTAATTTTCATCATAGTAGCTGGTATAGGGCTGTGTTTTGGATTTGTGCTGAAAACAGTGTTGGTAACACAGGGATGTTTCGGTTAGTGCTGAGCAGTGCTTACACAGAGTCCAGGCCTTTTCTGCTTC